>CM060388.1:81385464-81557696 GCA_030545235.1 Helianthus tuberosus
AAAGATTATATCATCCACATAAATCTGAACTATCAGAAGATGACCATCGACCTCTTTAGTGAAGAGAGTGGCATCCACTTTTCCACGAATAAACTTGTTGGCTAGTAGGTGTTGAGACAAAGTCTCGTACCAAGCTCTCGGGGCCTGGTGTAAACCATACAACGCTTTGTCCAATAAGTAGACCTTGTTTTTGTGGATTGGATCGGTAAAGCCCGGCGGCTGACCGACATAAACCTCCTCTTTAACCTTCCCGTAAAGAAACGCCGATTTAACATCCAACTGATAAACTTTGAAGTTCTTCCAAGACGCAAATGCTAGGAAAATTCTGATTGCCTCTAGTCTTGCTACAGGAGCATAGACTTCAGTAAAATCAATTCCCTCCTGTTGACTAAATCCCTGAACAACGAGTCGAGCTTTGTTCCTTACGACAACTCCTCTATCGTCCCTCTTACACTTAAGCACCCACTTGGTGTTAATTTTCCTATGACCATCCGGCAAATCAACTAACTTCCACACTCCCAATTTCTCGAATTGACTAAGTTCCTCCTGCATAGCATTGACCCAAGAGTCTTCAGTAAGCGCCTCTTTGTAAGTTCTTGGCTCAACCTGCGAGATAAAACAACTTAATGAGAATTCAGTTTGCAAAGGAGCAACTTTTGTATAAAAACATGTAAGTCCTTTATCAATCTGATTTCGAGTGCGAACGCCTGTCTGCAATTCTCCTATGATCAACTCCTCTGGATGATATGAAAAAGTTCACGGCATCACTTCGCTTGGAACATCTACATTTCCCTCCAGATTAGTAACATTCTGCTCTGCATCTTGTTCACCAACTTGGTTTGTTTGACTTGAAATCTGAATTTGCTCCCCCTCAGAATCTGAATCTGAATCACCATGATCAAAGACTGGCATGTTTTCAGCTTCTAGATTATCATTCTGAGCCGACTGATTATCCTGAGCAACTTCATTCTGTTGGACATCATCATGTTCACCAGCATTACTTGGACCTGCTTCATCGTCATTTGAAGTTTCCCGTGGTCTTCTTGAATACTCAGCTGGGAACCTTAACTGCGACTCATATTCACGCAAAATATCAAACTCATCAAAGAAATCTTCATCATCCTCTGATTCTTCTCTCATGTCAAACGAATCCCAAAGTTTGTCATAATGATAACGCCATGAATCACCAGGATTCTGTGGCGGCATAGTATAACCTTGACATTCAACATTTGCAGCTTCAATAATCCGCTTCTCACTTGGAACGAAGACACGTCGCAATGGATTTGCATAACCAACAAATATACCCTCAATGCACTTCGGACCAAACTTTCCAAAAGGCTCTATAACCGTACAAGGTGACCCGAACGGTTCTAGATACTTCAAATTCGGTTTGCGAATATTGATTAGCTCAAAGAATGTTTTGTTGAACTTCTTAACAGTGAGAACCCTGTTTAGCGTATAGCATGCGGCGGAAACAGCTTCAGCCCAAAAATTAATTGGTAACTTTGAATCTGCGAGCATAGTTCTAGCCGTCTCGATTAGTGTCCGGTTTTTGCGTTCTGCGACTCCATTCTGCTGCGGAGTGTACGGAGCACTAAACTCATGCAAAATACCTCTTTCATCACAAAATTCTTCCATCTTGCTGTTCTTGAATTCAGTACCATTATCACTTCGAATTCTCTTGATACGCCTTTGGTACAAATTCTCAATCTTCCTGAACAGACCCATCAAACTGTCAAATGTTTCATCTTTCGTCTTCAAGAAAGAAACCCAAGAAAATCTGGAATAATCATCAGTAACGACCAAACAATAGTAATCTCCTGTAATGCTTTTGACATTCACCGGACCAAACAAATCCATGTGAAGTCTTTCCAGAGGTCTCGAAACTGAATTGACTTGCTTTATAGGGTGTGACTTTTTCTTCTGCTTGCCTTTGATGCAGCTAATGCACTCCCCTTCCAGATGAAAACCTTTGATATTAACTCCCAATACCAAATCATTGTGCACCAAGTGATTCATCTTCCTAAGATGTATATGCCCCATCTTTCGGTGCCACAATCTTGATTCTTTCTCAGTTGCTCTAGACACAAAACAATGTGCTTGACCAGTAGTTGTAGTTGCTACAGACATATCTAACACATATAAATCATTCACTCTAGGTGCCCTCATGATAATCCAATCTTCAGGAATAACAAAACCAGGTTTCAAGATCAAACATTCCTTATCAGTGAAGTGAGTAGTATACTGATTGTCACAAATCTGCGAGATACTAAGCAGATTGTTCTCCAGCTCAGTGATGTAGTTAACTCTCTCAAACGTCACAATCCCATTGGATAACGTTCCTTCACCAACAATTCTACCACCTTCATGACCTGCAAATCCCACATAACCACCATTGATATTCTTCACATCATACAGTAATGCAGTTTTTCCTGTCATATGTCGAGATGCGCCACTATCCATGATCCATCTTGAAATGGCTCTTGGAAGATCCTGCACATAACAAACTTCAAATAACCAACTTTTAAGAAAGATGCCGATTCATGCTTCGCGTTCCAGGAAGCTCCGGCCATTCAAACTGCTTATTCGAACATGGTGTCCACCCAGGCCTCATCAGCCTTAGGTGTAACCTTGACTCTCGCAATTTGAATTTTGAAATTTTCAGCCTTCAAAGGTGGAAAATTTGCATCATAATCAACCGAAATTGATTCTTCAGCCTTTTTCACTTCAGAAGTTGAAATTTTCATTTCTGTTTTTGGTTTCCAAACTTATTGAGATAATGCAACCCGTTTGTAAAATTTATCATTTTTAGTTACCATTTTCTTTATGGGTTCATTTTTCACTTGGATGTTGTCATTTTTCACATTCTTTTCCTCAACAACGATTGGTGCTTTACCCTTCACATTAACTTTCTTCTGATGAATCTTCACAGTTTCAGTCTTAGGCTTCACATTGATACACTTTCGTGCAATGTGACCAACTTGATTACATCTGAAACATGTTCGAGTATCAACAACTCGACTTGTGCCTTCAGACTGATACTGTGAAGCTCTTTTCTCAAAGAACTCTTCATTCGATTTTGAAAAAATCTTTTTCTTTTCATCAGCAAGTGAACTTGAACTGTTTACAAACACCTTCTTTTCAGCAAACCTCTTGTTTTGAAAACTCTTTTTCTGATAACTCCTACCACCCCGATAATCACCCGACCAATTGTTTCGATTGTTATTGTAAAAACGTGGTGAATTAACAGATTTCTTGTAATATGATTTATTTTTCTCAAAACTCATTTTTCTCTTTGTTTGATTCAGATTATTCACTTCTGACAACTCAACTTCAACCAATTTGAAAACATTTGTCAATTTGTTCACATTAACATTCTCAATCGGAAACTCAGAATCCGAATACAACTTATCAGATCCAGCCATCTTATACATCACAAGACCCGGTTCATCACTTAAGTTGTTTTTGGATTTTGATTTCTGAATGTACTTGTCCAAGAAACACCCATCTTCCTCAGTAGTGTCACTATCCATTTTTAGTACATTTTCAACAACACCTTTTACAATATCATTTTGGATACTATCGTCATTGGAAGACGTAAACATGACATCAATGTTCTCTGGAAGTTTAACTTCACTTTCTTCCTCAATCTCCACCAAACTAGACTGCTTTTTCGTGTAGTTGTCTAAAATTGGCGGTGGAACTTTGTGAAAACCTACACCCGTTCCATCAGAAAACACATCCTTGCCATCTTTGTTTTTCCCTATAGGTTTAGGAACAATATGCTGCAAAACAAAGCTTGCTGATTTATAGCTGTTAAGCTTCAACTGGATTCGTTCATTCTCAATTTCAGCTTCTTGAACTTTAAGTTTCAGTTTAGCAATTTGATCCAGTTGTTCATTAATCGATTCTTCTTTTAATTTCAAAACAGCTCTTAGATGTTCATTTTCTTTAAATGTTTTGCCATTACGATCATCACTATCTTTGACAATGTTTTTCAATTTCTCAAACTTTTCAGAAATCTGACGGTTTTCAAGAATTAACTTTTCATTTTCAGATTTTATTTTCTCACGTTCAGTTTTATCATTTTCAATTTGAGCCGTTAATTCTTTGATCCGTTCAGTTGAAGCTTTTACAATTTTGTCACGATCGAGAATCTGATCTTCAACATTTCTAACCTTTGTTGTCAGATTCTGAATTTTCTCATTGTTAAGATACGTGACAGTGCTACAAAAATTGCATTGTTTGGTGCAATTTTTGCAGTCAGCATTCCCGTCAATCTTGTTACTTGACGCATTTGTTGACACACTTTGACTGACCGACCCCTTTGACTCAGTAACAGAATTAGAGTCTACCTCAAGTGCTTTTGCAGCTAGCACTTTGTCAGCCATCTTTCCCAGGTTCTCAGCTGTCAACTCTTGCATAGTATCAATTAAGCCTGTATCAACCTGCTTTTCTTTCTTCTCTTTCTCCTCTTTCTCCTTTCTCTCTTTCTCTTTCGCTTCTTCAATCATCTTCTCAGTTGGTGTTCCCTACCACTTGTGCTGCCAGTATTCATCTTCTTCTTTGTACTCCTTGATGATGGCTTCGATATCTAGTGTTTTGTCATCAATCGCAATGTTGCCATACCTATCAAGATAGCACTCTCAATCTGGATCCCATCTGTTTGCTCTTCTAGCTTCCAGAAAGATACCAGAAAGTCTGATAATCTTGTTTTCAGCAATCATCTTCCGGTATTTATACTTCTGTTCCTCAGTACGATCATCTTTCCACTTAATGGGTTCATCATTGCTTGCCATGAATGCGTAACCCACCGCATCTTCTTCCGGTAGAACTTCCTTACTCCAATCATACCCCTCATCATCATAAATCACAGCAAGAGCCCTTGATTTGTCTCTGTTATCTTCAGACTGCTTCAATCTAGGCGGCTCGGATTTATTCTGATGGTAGATTGCCTTTTTGTAATAATCATCTCGAAACGGATTCTCTGACTCATCAGCATACGCATTCCTACATTCCCGTTTGAAATGACCCTTCTGCTTACACTTAAAACATGTCACTTTTGACTTGTCGAACCCCAGTTTTGTAGACGGACCACCGATCGTTTTTCTCCCTGTAATCTCCATGAAGCATTGTGCACGTCGAACTGCACTTGCCATTGCCCAACGAATGTCGATCAGCTCCATTTCTTCAGGGTCTATCTGATCGTAGTCTTCTTTCGTCAGATTTGTATTCCCGATTTTTCCAGCCACCAACCCTTCGTAGGATTCCAAAACAGACGCCAGAAAGACCATTTGTTGCTTGGCCGACTCCTCATCAAAATTCTGTGCGTTCTTCAGATCTATCGCGATATTACAAGAAAACTTCGCATCAGAACGATTTGCAGAAGACGTAGATCCACTGTGATAACCACTATGGCTTCCGCTGCTTGAATTGCTTTGACTTTCTTTGCTTGCTGGAGAAACATTCTCAGCAGAAAATGCAGTTTTTGGAGAAGTAGCTTTCGGGATCAAACTTTTTGGATAGTACAGATCCAGATTTTGCTGATAAGATGAATTATTAACTTTAAACGTTTTCTTCAGCTCTAGCTCATGACTTTCCAGTCTTTCAATCAACACATCTGGAGTCAAATCTTCTGGAGCAATAGTGTTTTTCAACATCAGCGCGTAATATCTCCAATCCACTTCGTCTGGTAATGAATCAAATAGTTTATCAACAAGTTCTTCATCAGTATACGTGATCTTGTGTCGAGCAAGCTCCAGTTTCAGATGACCGAACCTTTCAATCATTTTACACACCGATTCATTTTTAAGACAACCAAACATATCAAACTCTTTCCTAAGAAGTTTCTTTTTATTTTTTACAATCTCTTTGCTTCCAAGACACTTCTTTTCGAGTTTTTCCCATAAGTCTTTAGCATTGGAGTAATCTATCAGCGAAATGATGTCTTCACGCACCGATTGAAACAATAATGCCACACATTTTTGCTCGGCCACAAAACTTTCAATCTCTTCAGCTGATCTTAATGCTTCACCATTCTTCTTTCCTTCGGCATAACCATTCTTCATACTCTTCCAGCTAGGAAAAGCAAATGCCATCAACCAATCTTCGAACTTTGTTGCCCACCTGCTGTAATCTTCTATAGCCATCAGCTTAGGAGGTTTGTTAAATGTTCCAAATGCGCTTTCGGACTCCCAAGCTTCCTTCTTTCTTTCTTTCGGTGGACTTTTGTTTGCATTGCTTGAAGAAGTATCGTTGTTTCCTGAACTACCCGTGAAAGCATACATATCGCTGAAGGGATTCATGAAAATATCATCCATTTTGATCGTACCTGCAAAATCAATCAACACTTAGAAAAATTTTCGAGGTTTTTTTGAAAAACAGAACCACAAAAGCAAACCAATCTGTGCACGTGACAGATAAGCGGACCAAACAGGTTCAGATAAGCGAACCAATAAGCAAAAATCAGTTCGAGCGGATCTGATAATGTATGTAACAGCGGACCAGAAAGTGTATTAAAAGCGAACCAGACAATGTCTGTTCGAGCGGACCAGACTTGTTCGTTCGAGCGAACCAAGTAATGATCGTTCGAGCGGACTAGATAGTGTCCGTTTGAGCGGACCAGTCAAATGTCAGATAAGCGAACCAACTGTGTCCGTTCAAGCGAACCTGACAGTAAGATTGTCCGAAAGAGCGAACCAAAACAGATGTTACGAGCGAACCTGTTCACTAATGTACAAAAAAGCGGACCTGTTTGTTCGAAAACGCGAACCACTGTTTTTAGCCTGTTTTTACCATTTTTAGTCCGAATTACAATCTGATACTTTCAAGGAATGATCTACACTGAATTCCGAACACAATGATATGATTATTGTTCAATTTCGACCACAAATATGTTCCAGATCTGATAATGAAGTTTCGGTTCGAAAACTAATCGAAATTTTGTTAAAATAGATTGAATTTTACTATGTTTTAAGGTCTGATACTGTTACTGATTGTTTAAAAGACAAATTCGTTCAATATGCTTGAACTTCAGATCATTCTGTCCATAGGAACTTGTTTAATCCGAAAAAAATAAAAGAGAAATAGAGTAGAAATGAAATAATAGTGTCGAATCGGCTGATGTAGTATGAACTCCTCGTCCTGAAGCTCTGATACCACTTGTTGGACCGTCCTTTGACCCTAAAAGTCAGTCAGAGTAGCTCATTCTCACATATAAAGGCGGAATCAGAATATGCAAGATTACAACAGCTTGTCCTATTAATTTCCTTTCCTTTTATTACTTTTCTACTCAAAATTTGACAGCGCTTCGCTCCAGATCACACACACCTCTCTGGACCGCTCAGACTACTCCCCTATATATAGACATGTGGGTTCGCTCATATGACATGCCATATGAGCGGACCTACATCACTGCACTATAAGCGGACCACATTAAGTACCTATGAGCGAACCACTATATACAATGACATAAAAGCGAACCTACTTCTATATCACACAATATTTACACTTTGACCCCCTGTTGACCAATCTTGACTTCAGACTTTTTGTAGACGCAGTCAACAGACATTCCATGCATCAACAAAAACCTCATGTATATAAAATCGCATGTTTATCATATAACATCGCATGTACAAACGTAAAATCGCACGTTTTTTTTTAACCTTCATCTTCTGAAACCTCTTCCCGGACATCTTCTTCACTATCATCATCACTTTGTCCACTATCATCTTCGAAATCTGTGACAACTCGAAATTTAGAACCTTTCGTTGTATCTTGGTGTAACTTGCTTGAACGTTATGTGATTAGTTAACTTGTTAATTCAATGAATGACCTAAGTGAAATTATGTGATTATGTGTTATGTTTATGTGTCGTGCTTGTATGTATGTGTGTAGTTATATGACCGAGACACAAGAACCCGACTCGAGACCATGCGGACTCGAGTGAATAGTGTAATAGTTGGGCCGGTTGGGCCACACCTCATTTAATCCACCCGAGACCCACTAGGGTGCACCAACTCGGTCCGGGTATAAAACCCACAAGAGTGACCAACCTTGCCATTTCTTTGGACAACACACACTCCTACCTTCTCTCTCACAAAAACCATAGAAAACACAAACCCTCTTCTCACTCTCGGATCAAACCAGCCGACCACAAAAGGGTTCTCGGATCAGCTTGTTCACACCAAATAAAGCTTCATCTTTCACCACTACTTCTCTAACCGGTTAGTGATTCTTATTATGTGTTGTATTTCGGTTGATAGTGATGTATGATGAAGCCATATGGTAATATGTTTGCTTGATAAGTTTTATACATGATTAAAGTGTCGATTATGTGATAATATGCACCGTGACTATTGTTTGAACATGACAAAAGTGTTTGTTTGATTTAATGAGTTCTTGTTTGATTAAATGATACATGCTTAGGAGAACATAACTTTTGTAAGATAACATTTGAACAAGATAGTTTGAATAACAAAAGAATGATAAGCTTAGAGTTATTCATGATCATCCGATTTTTATGTATGAGGTTATGGAACAAATGTTTTGTTTGCAAGATGAGCTTGGTATCTAGTTTAGGTTTTACAACTCTTGTCCGTAAAATGCAAAATGTGTTTGAATAAGGGTTGTTTGTGTTATGAATATTCGATGAACATGATGAATGTATGAAGAACTTGTTGAATATGATATGAATGTGTTATGGATATTTGAAATTAAGAGGTTTGATCCATTTCGGTAATTAGCTAGACAAGAAAACATGTTTAAACGGATAGTACACATGGTTGCATGAAATCAAAACTCTATTGGATAGTACACTGTGCAGAATCAGCTGATGTCCAGTCGAAACCTTCTGTCTCGACTCGAGACCATAAGCGAGACAACTCGAGAACATAGATTGCGACACAGGTTGCGAGTCAAACCCCTAGTCTCGACTCGAGACCACACTTGATCAGCACACAAACCTCATGACTCGAGACCATGCCTGCGAGTCCAGTTGCGACTCGAGGCCACTACATGCATGACCCGAGACCACCTTAGTTGCGACTCGAGATCTTGTGGGCTACAACTCGAGACCGCACAGTCTCGACTAGAGACCGCACAGTCTCAACTCGAGACCATATGCATGTACACGCTGTTTGGACTTTCACACTGTTACGGGCCTAAGTAATTGGGCCGAACGTATGGGTCGTATGTACTACTGTTAATTGAGTATGTTGTGCACTGTTTTTGGTTTGCCATGAGAGACGAGTATGTCAAGATCGTTTCTTGTGTATGAATACGTGTAGAAAATACGTGCACTACTTGGTATGAACCTGACGTGAATGGTATCTATGTTAGGACGTAGTTGACCACTTGCAACTTGATTGACTTTTCTGTGTGTCTGCCGAGCAAACCAAGGTGAGTTCACACCCTCTACAAAGCATGGGATTCCCAGGGGTCGGGAATTGGGGTTAAGGAACATGGGTTTCTCGTCCTCCTTGGGTAGGACAGCATTGGTTCAGGAATGTAATTCCTCGTCCTCATGGACAGATAACTCGTACTAGACCAAAACTCTATCACGAAGTCCCTCCTTTTTATATCGACTTAATCGCCGGGCCAATGGCGAGCGGGTCATTAGTTAGATAGCGCTATTTAGGTCTGACAAACCTCACACCGTGCCGCAAAGGACGGGCGTGAACTAATGGATCTGGGGCACGTCAATGATGATAGACATTGACAGTTTCAGGGCACATAAACATGACTACAGTCAGCAGTCGATATGGTAACGAGTCTAGTGTATACATGGGGTAGCCCCCACGGCCGAAATGCCAGATAACTAACTCAGGGTAGCCCCCACGGCTGGATTGCCAGAGTAACCGGGAATAAACAAGTCACGTTTTTAACTATGGGGTAACCCCCATGGCAGGACGCCAGATAAAGGAAACTGTTTTCGAAACAACTTAAAACAAACACCCAACCGTGAACTCACTCAACTTGTTGTTGACTCGTTACTACATGCTTTGCAGGACAATAGATGCTTAGCTGGAGCTTGCGTGGAAGAGAGTCGTTGTGGGACATGGACAGCTGTGTGCCATGTTAAACTTTGAAACAATTAAACTTATGTTTTGGGTTTTAAACGTTATGCTTCCGCTTGCAACCTAAACTATGTTTTGTTTGGACACCAATTGTACTGGTTGGATTTTTATAACTACTTATGCGCTTGTTCAATATGATTGGTGGCTGGATCCTGGTCAGTCACGCCTCCAAGCGGTAGTACTCCGCAGGTGGATTTTGGGGGTGTGACAGATTGGTATCAGAGCCATTGGTTATAGTGAACTTGGTTTTAATAAGGGAAAAGTTTTATTAAAATCAGACTATAACCTGTACAGTGCTCTACGATCCACAACGACGCTTCACTCCACATGCAAAGCTCGACACTCTAGGTGGTATGATCTATGTATATATTGCCTACTTGCTAGTTACATAGTACGTTGCTCATGGTATGCTTGGTTAGTATAACTACTGTTGCTTGAACACGTGTGTGCTTACTCACTTCTGTCATCGCATTTTCGCGAACCCCTCTCACTCACGTTCCTCTTGATATGAAGATCATGTCTGGACGCGTTAACCTGACACAAGCCCAGTTGATGGCTCTGATTAATGAACGAGTTGCTGCGGCACTGGCAGCTGCACACGCAGGAGGTATATCCTGCAGTCCGAACTCATTCTAGGACCTTTAGAGTCCTACTCTCGTGAACCAACCTTTGTGTTAAACTCTATCTTTTCTTTCACCCTCGATAGGTCAACATGTTCAGCCACCCGTGTGCACTTTTAAAACTTTCATGGACTGCCGACCAACTACTTTCAGCGGCACTGAAGGAGCAGTAGGTCTCCTCCACTGGTTTGAGAAACTAGAATCTGTGTTCGAAATGAGTGAATGCCCTGAGGCGCGCAGGGTGAAGTATGCTACCGGTACTCTCGAGGGTTTAGCCCTCACATGGTGGAACGCTCAGGTCCAAATGCTGGGGTTGGTTGCTGCCAACGCCACCCCATGGGAAACTTTTAAGGAAATGATCAAGGAAGAATACTGCAGTCGCGATGACATTCATAAGCTGGAAGTCGAGTTCTTCAACCTCAAGATGACGGGGTCAGAAATTGAGGCGTACACTAAGAGATCGAATGAGCTTGCCTTACTGTGTCCTACTATGGTGGACCCTCCATTTAAGCGAATTGAACTCTTTCTCAAGGGCTTGGTGCCAGAGATCCAAAGTCATGTGACTTCAGCAAACCTCGCTACCATCCAGCAAGTTGTACAATTGGCTCACCATCTCACGGACCAGGCGGTAGAACAGAACAAGTTGCCAAAGCGCATAGGTGCTGCAACTACTTCTGGTGTCCCTAGTGACAACAAACGAAAATGGGATGGGACTTCAAGTAAGGGTTCAACTTCTCTTCAGTCCCAGTCTCAGCAGAGAAAGACTGATGACTACAAGAGCCCAAGTCAGCAATCATCTGGTGGTCAAAGTCACGGTGGGTACAAAGGGAATCACCCCAAATGCAATCACTGCAGCCTGCACCACAGCGGGCCATGCACCAGGGGCAACTGTTATCGGTGCAACAAGCCAGGTCACGCTGCAAAGGATTGCAGGAGCTTATACCCCGCAAACCAGAATCGTCAACAACAGGCCCCACAGAACCAACGACAGCAGCAGCAAGGTGATAACAAAGGGTGCTTTTAGTGTGGAGCTGAAGGCCACTTCAAGAGCGATTGTCCCCAACTGAACAGGAACCAGAACAACAACAACAACAACAATAACAACAATCAGGGAAATGGTAACAATGGGAACAATAACAACAATGGTGCCAGGGGGCGGGCGTTCGTGATTGGCCAAGGTGAAGCAAGGAATGACCCCAATGTTGTGGCGGGTAAGTTCCTTCTCGACGACTTTTATGTTACAGTTTTATTTGATTCGGGTGCCGATACTAGCTACGTGTCACTAAAAGTTAGTCAAATGCTTAAGCGTATTCCAACACCTTTGAACAACAAGCACACTGTAGAGCTAGCAAATGGTAAGAGTTTAGAGGCCACACACGTAGTCAAGGGTTGTAAACTTATTCTCGCTGACCGGACCTTCTCTATCGACCTTATTCCTATCGTCTTGGGTAGTTTCGATGTTGTCATTGGGATGGATTGGTTATCCCAACACCGAGCAGAGATCCTTTGCAACGAGAAGGTTGTCCGTATTCCAGGTTCCGGTGGTGAACCTCTCATGATTCGTGGCGACAAGAGGAGTGCCGTTGAGAACGTCATCTCTCTCCTTAAGGCCCAGAAGTGCTTGCGAAATGGCCACACTGCCATTTTGGCTCTCGTTACTGACACCTCGGAAAAAGAGAAGAAGATAGAAGATTTTCCAGTTGTACGCGACTATCCGGAGGTATTTCCTGAGGAATTACCTGGTCTTCCGCCCCATCGCCAAGTCGAGTTTCAGATTGAACTAGCTCCCGGAGCTGCACCTATAGCTCGTGCACCTTATCGATTAGCCCCATCAGAGTTGGAAGAACTCTCTACGCAACTACAAGAACTCTTGGATAAGGGTTTTATTCGTCCTAGCTCATCACCCTGGGGAGCTCCAGTTCTGTTTGTGAAGAAGAAAGGCGGTACCTTCAGAATGTGCATTGACTACCGGGAGCTCAACAAGGTGACCGTGAAGAACCGCTATCCGCTACCACGTATTGACGACTTGTTCGACCAACTGCAAGGGTCGAGCTACTATTTGAAGATCGATTTGAGATCGGGTTATCACCAGCTGAGAGTCCGAGAAGAGGACGTCTCCAAAACAGCCTTTAGAACTCGCTACGGGCACTATGAGTTTTTGGTCATGCCTTTTGGGCTGACAAACGCACCAGCGGTTTTCATGGACTTGATGAATCGAGTATGCAAACCTTATCTGGACAAGTTCGTTATAGTCTTCATCGACGACATCCTGATCTATTCTAAGAGTCAGGAGGAACACGAGCGGCATCTACGGCTTATTTTGGAACTCCTTCGAACAGAACAGCTTTATGCAAAGTTCTCGAAATGCGACTTCTGGCTTCGTGAAGTCCATTTCCTAGGCCACGTGGTAAACAAGGATGGGATTCACGTTGATCCATCCAAGGTGGATTTGATTAAGAACTGGCCTGCACCTCGTACACCAAAGGAAATTCGCCAATTCTTGGGATTGGCAGGTTACTACAGGAGGTTCATTAAGGATTTTTCCAAGATTGCACAGCCTCTCACCTCACTAACGCAGAAAGGCGTTGTCTATCGATGGGGAAATACACAGGAATTAGCATTTCAGCATCTAAAGGATAGACTTTGCAGCGCACCTATCCTTTCCTTGCCAGAGGGCACAGACGATTTTGTGGTTTACTGTGACGCATCAATTCAAGGTCTTGGTTGTGTATTGATGCAACGAGATAAAGTTATAGCCTACGCCTCACGCCAACTTAAGGTTCATGAAAAGAACTACACTACACACGATTTAGAGCTGGGAGCTGTTGTTTTTGCACTTAAGATATGGCGACATTACTTGTACAGTACCAAGTGCACCATTTATACCGACCACAGAAGCCTCGAGCATATCTTCAAGCAGAAGGAACTGAACATGCGTCAACGACGATGGGTTGAGTTATTGAACGATTACGAATGTGCAATCAAGTACCATCCTGGCAAAGCCAATGTTGTGGCTGATGCCCTCAGTCGAAAGGACACTGCGCCGAGGCGAGTGCGAGTATTGCAGCTCACTATACATTCTAGTCTCCCTTCCCAGATACGAGATGCTCAGATAGAAGCATTGAAACCAGAAAACGTCAGGGCTGAAGCCCTACGCGGATCAAGGCAACGTCGAGAACAGAAGGAAGACGGTACTTACTACGTAACGGGACGCATTTGGGTCCCACTCTATGGCAACCTACGAGAGCTTGTGATGGACGAGGCACACAAGTCTCGCTACTCGGTACACCCTGGTTCGGATAAAATGTACCACGATATCAAAACCACGTACTGGTGGCCTAGCATGAAGGCCCACATAGCAACTTACGTTAGCAAGTGCTTGACTTGTGCGAGAGTCAAGTCCGAATACCAGAAACCCTCAGGCCTACTCCAACAACCAGAGATACCACAATGGAAATGGGAGCAAATTTCCATGGATTTTGTTACTGGCCTACCTAGATCTCAGCGCGGAAATGATACTATTTGGGTGATCGTGGATCGACTCACAAAGTCTGCTCACTTCTTGGCTATCAAGGAAACGGATAAGTTCTCCACCCTTGCAGAAATATACCTCAAGGAAGTTGTTTCGAGGCACGGGGTGCCCACCTCTATTATCTCAGATCGAGATGCACGTTTTACTTCAGAGCTGTGGCAAGCAATGCACAAATCCTTTGGCTCACGATTAGACATGAGCACAGCGTATCACCCTCAGACGGACGGGCAGTCCGAGCGCACTATTCAAACCTTAGAAGACATGCTTCGTGCATGTGTAATCGACTTTGGCAACAGCTGGAAAAAGCATCTGCCACTTGTGGAATTCTCGTACAATAACAGCTACCACACCAGCATTAAAGCTGCTCCGTTTGAGGCATTGTACGGACGCAAATGCCGGTCACCTCTTTGTTGGGCAGAGGTGGGAGATAGTCAGATCACTGGTCCAGAACATGTGGTAGACACAACCGAACAAATTGCTCAAATATGAAAACGCATGGCGGCAGCTCGTGACCGTCAGAAAGTCTACGCCGATAAGGGCAGGAAACCGCTTGAGCTCCAGGTTGGGGAGCGGGTACTACTCAAAGTTTCACCCTGGAGGGGTGTGGTCCGCTTTGGTAAACGAGGCAAACTTAACCCACGATACATTGGACCTTTCGAAATCATTGAGAAGATAGGCAGGGTGGCCTACAGACTGAACTTACCAGCAGAACTCGGTGCAGTTCACAACGTTTTTCACGTGTCGAATCTGAAGAAGTGTCTGTCAGATGAGACCCACGTAGTTCCTCTGAAGGAACTCACTATCGACGAGCAGTTACGATTCGTCGAGGAACCAGTCGAAATCACGGACCAGGATGTTAAGGTCCTCAAGAGCACTAGAATACCTCTCGTTCGAGTTCGTTGGAACTCACGTCGCGGCCCAGAGTTCACCTGGGAGCGCGAAGATCAGATGAAACAAAAGTATCCCCAACTGTTCGGAAACGGTACAACTACTACTGAGGCTGAAGCTACGGAATTTCGGGACGAAATTCCAGATCAACGGGGGGTGGATGTGACACCCCAGGAAAACCGGGAGAACCATACAACTTAACTAGCTTCCTCAGTGAGTGCTTACCAAATTTCGGGACGAAATTTATTTCAACTTGGGGATGATGTGACAACTCGAAATTTAGAACCTTTCGTTGTATCTTGGTGTAACTTGCTTGAACGTTATGTGATTAGTTAACTTGTTAATTCAATGAATGACCTAAGTGAAATTATGTGATTATGTGTTATGTTTATGTGTCGTGCTTGTATGTATGTGTGTAGTTATATGACCGAGACACAAGAACCCGACTCGAGACCATGCGGTCTCGAGTGAATAGTGTAATAGTTGGGCCGGTTGGGCCACACCTCATTTAATCCACCCGAGACCCACTAGGGTGCACCAACTCGGTCCGGGTATAAAACCCACAAGAGTGACCAACCTTGCCATTTCTTTGGACAACACACACTCTCCTACACACACACTCCTACCTTCTCTCTCACAAAAATCCTAGAAAACACAAACCCTCTTCTCACTCTCGGATCAAACAAGCCGACCACAAAAGGGTTCTCGGATCAGCTTGTTCACACCAAACAAAGCTTCATCTTTCACCACTACTTCTCTAACCGGTTAGTGATTCTTATTATGTGTTGTATTTCGGTTGATAGTGATGTATGATGAAGCCATATGGTAATATGTTTGCTTGATAAGTTTTATACATGATTAAAGTGTCGATTATGTGATAATATGCACCGTGACTATTGTTTGAACATGACAAAAGTGTTTGTTTGATTTAATGAGTTCTTGTTTGATTAAATGACACATGCTTAGGATAACATGACTTTTGTAAGATAACATTTGAACAAGATAGTTTGAATAACAAAAGAATGATAAGCTTAGAGTTATTCATGATCATCCGATTTTTATGTATGAGGTTATGGAACAAATGTTTTGTTTGCAAGATGAGCTTGGTATCTAGTTTAGGTTTTACAACTCTTGTCCGTAAAATGCAAAATGTGTTTGAATAAGGGTTGTTTGTGTTATGAATATTCGATGAACATGATGAATGTATGAAGAACTTGTTGAATATGATATGAATGTGTTGTGGATATTTGAAATTAAGAGGTTTGATCCATTTCGGTAATTAGCTAGACAAGAAAACATGTTTAAACGGATAGTACACATGGTTGCATGAAATCAAAACTCTATTGGATAGTACACTGTGCAGAATCAGCTGATGTCCAGTCGAAACCTTCTGTCTCGACTCGAGACCATAAGCGAGACAACTCGAGAACATAGATTGCGACACAGGTTGCGAGTCAAACCCCTAGTCTCGACTCGAGACCACACTTGATCAGCACACAAACCTCATGACTCGAGACCATGCCTGTGAGTCCAGTTGCGACTCGAGGCCACTACATGCATGACCCGAGACCACCTTAGTTGCGACTCGAGATCTTGTGGGCTACAACTCGAGACCGCACAGTCTCGACTAGAGACCGCACAGTCTCGACTCGAGACCATATGCATGTACACGCTGTTTGGACTTTCACACTGTTACGGGCCTAAGTAATTGGGCCGAACGTATGGGTCGTATGTACTACTATTAATTGAGTATGTTGTGCATTGTTGTTGGTTTGCCATGATAGACGAGTATGTCAAGATCGTTACTTGTGTATGAATACGTGTAGAAAATACGTGCACTACTTGGTATGAACCTGACGTGAATGGTATCTATGTTAGGACGTAGTTGACCACTTGCAACTTGATTGACTTTTCTGTGTGTCTGCCGAGCAAACCAAGGTGAGTTCACACCCTCTACAAAGCATGGGATTCCCAGGGGTCGGGAATTGGGGTTAAGGAACATGGGTTCCTCGTCCTCCTTGGGTAGGACAGCATTGGTTCAGGAATGTAATTCCTCGTCCTCATGGACAGATAACTCGTACTAGACCAAAACTCTATCACGAAGTCCCTCCTTTTTATATCGACTTAATCGCCGGGCCAATGGCGAGCTGTTCATTAGTTAGATAGCGCTATTTAGGTCTGACAAACCTCACACCGTGCCGCAGAGGACGGGCGTGAACTAATGGATCTGGGGCACGTCAATGATGATAGACATTGACAGTTTCAGGGCACATAAACATGACTACAGTCAGCAGTCGATATGGTAACGAGTCTAGTGTATACATGGGGTAGCCCCCACAGCCGAAATGCCAGATAACTAACACGGGGTAGCCCCCACGGCTGGATTGCCAGAGTAACCGGGAATAAACAAGTCACGTTTTTAACTATGGGGTAACCCCCACGGCAGGACGCCAGATAAAGGAAACTGTTTTCGAAACAACTTAAAACAAACACCCAACCGTGAACTCACTCAACTTGTTGTTGACTCGTTACTACATGCTTTGCAGGACAATAGATGCTTAGCTGGAGCTTGCATGGAAGAGAGTCGTTGTGGGACATGGACAGCTGTGTGCCATGTTAAACTTTGAAACAATTAAACATATGTTTTGGGTTTTAAACGTTATGCTTCCGCTTGCAACCTAAACTATGTTTTGTTTGGACACCAATTGTATTGGTTGGATTTTTATAACTACTTATGCGCTTGTTCAATATGATTGGTGGCTGGATCCTGGTCAGTCACGCCTCCAAGCGGTAGTACTCCGCAGGTGGATTTTGGGGGTGTGACAAAATCATCTTCCACTTCATCAACTTCATCTTCCACTTTATCAACTTCATGACCGGGATCTTTGTCAATCTGGACTCCTTTCATCTTCTTTTGTTTTTTAGCTTTCAATACCTCACAAGTCCGAATATCATGACCATTTCCATTGCATACACTACAGGTCCTTGTGATCTTCCCTTTGTGACTAATCATTTGTTCCTTCTTTGATTTAATCCTTTTATGTGAGCTACGACCTTTGTTTCTTATACTAGTTGGGACACGGACAATAGGTGGTGGATCAGTTGTTGGTTGTTGATAACCAATTAACTTTGAGAACCGGTCATACTTCAGACCAATCTATGCGACTCTAGTCCACTTTTTCTTTAATACCCTTCATTTGATCCCTAACCAGAACGAGTTGATCAAGGTCAGTAATCAAATTGCTAACCAGATACTCCCCTGTATACATGATTTCACTAGCAATCTGCTTAGCCTTGTATTGCTCGTCTTTTGCATCAACCTTTATATCAAACGTGGAATTTAATTCATTCGAAACCACATATTTCGTCCATCTCTTCATAACGTATTTGTTTGATATTTCTTTAACTCCAAACATCTTGAAAAGAAAAAAGACGTGTTTACAAAGCAGCCCGTACTGTTTGAAACGTAGACAACTACATTGCGCAGTTACATCTTCTTCAAGTTTCTTGAAACACACCTACAGAAAAAAAAATATAAAATCGCATGGGTTGTTAACAAAATCGCATGTGTAAAAAAGAGTTGAAAAAAAATTTAAAATCGCATGGGAGTTCATCATAATCGCATGTTGTAAAAACGAATGTTTTTTTCATAAGTAAAAAATATATTCTATATTACCTCTAAAAAAACCTTCTCCGTGAGCTTAAATTCTTTCAATGATATCCTTAACTGGTCACCCTCGATTTTGGTGTCCATTGGCAGACATTCACTAATAGTTCCATATATCTCTGTCTGCTGATCGAAGAATATAGACCTGGTGTAGACTTTAGCAGCATCTGCTTCCATAGTAGTTTTGCTCCGATCGTCAGGCTCAGTATATCTTGATATATGATCATTCTTTATATGATTGAACCTTTGGACATCCATTGAACCGTTGATATTTGCTAATTTACACATATTTTAGTCCCCCGTTTTACCCCTATTTTATGCGTTTTCGGCCGTAAAACCGTCATTCGGATGCTTAATCATCTACACTTTTGTTTACAGGCCTAAAACAGCATACCAGACAAGATGATAGCGAAAACGAGGACTTTCCGGACAAAACGACGAAGCTGCGAACATTCTGTTAAGAAAACTGACCTGGGCATGTGGAACGGTCGTGCGACCTATTGCACGACCGTGCATCTCCGACAAATGCAAGTCAGTCCGGCATTGAACGAACATGCAACTCGGCGTGCAAGGCATTCAAGGCCATCCCGGTGATGCACGGGCGTTCCATATCTTGCACCCCGTGCGGATCTGATGATCCAGCCAAACCTCGGAACTGAACGACCAGTGAGACTAGGCGTGCAACAAGAACCCGGAAACGAACGACCGTGCCATATGAAGAACGACCGTGCGTGACCTACGACTGGTCAAGATCTGTGACGTCATGCAGTATGGTGCACCATACTCCAATAATTGCTTAAAGTGAACGGTCGTGCAACAGGACGCACGACCGTGCGAAACCGAATTTATATAAAAAACTTGCAGAAACATTCTGCTCGAAACTCTGGACATTTTGGAAGCGATTCTGGCGATTTTCAGGCTCCGGAGGCTTCTGCTTTCACCCGGATTCAAGGCACATTGTGCCGATTAGCTTCGTTATCTTCCAGATTCTTAATCTTATGCTTGTTTATGGTTTGGTTTTCTAATCTTTCCATAATTTTGTTAATCTTTCAAGCATTTAGATTAATATTTATGTATTATTGTAGCCTTTGAGCAAAAACACAACAATTCCTTGCTTGATTATAACCATTAGTGTGTTAATCTTTGTTTGTAATGACATTTGGAAGTATTTTCTATGTTAATCTTTGATGATTAGTTTGCAACCTTGTTATTGATATTGATTTTTTGATTATAAGTATTAAGCAAGGCAATTTATCTATTTTCATATTTGAAATCTATTATGTTTTATAAGTATTTGTTATTGCTTACTTTAGTTTATTAAAAATCAAACAACTTATGTTTTTACCGGTAGTTTAGTGACAAAGGTCTAGTATTATTCCTCCGTCCATTTCCTTGGATCGATACTTGGTTCTTACCGATACTTTACTACATATATGACGGGGTACACTTGCCTCTTTCGTGTGTGTTTTGATGTTAAAGTAATAATCACTTTTATAAATTTAAAACCGATTCGTGTGTAATTTCATTATAAAAATATGTGTAGTCGCGCACACGTCAAGTTTTTGGCGCCGTTGCCGGGGAAATGGCGAGTTTTAGGAACGACCCGAGTCATTGTGTTATCGGTGTATATACTTGTTAATATTTGTGTATACTTTCTTGATTATTTATTTGTTTATTTATTTGTTAATATTTCTTGCTTTTAATTCGATTTATTCATTTTCGAGATTATTTTGTAC
Organism: Helianthus tuberosus; assembly: GCA_030545235.1. Lineage (NCBI taxonomy): Eukaryota > Viridiplantae > Streptophyta > Magnoliopsida > Asterales > Asteraceae > Helianthus > Helianthus tuberosus. Next base: position 81,405,984 of record CM060388.1, read on the forward strand.
ATTTGTAAATTTTTGTTCCATTTATTTGTTCGATTCCGGATTTATTTATTTATTCTTTGAGTTTTCGGCTTTGAAAAATCATTTCTACATTAGCCGATTCGATTATTTTTATTGTGTTGATTTTTATAAAATTTCGGGCCCATTTTCGAATTTTTATAAAATTTTTCAGCCCTATTTATAATAATTCTGTTTCTTTTCAGCAAAAAAAAAAACCACATTATTTTATTAATAAAATATTCATTGTGTCAAATTTTCGTTTGCAGGTTAATGTTCTCGACCCCCGCTCCAGAAGTTGTTGAACCGTCAGACGAGCCCGAACGTGATCTTAGGAGACGTCTACGCGCGAGAGGTCGGGCGGTTGGGCTACTGCTCGCAAGTGGTGAGCCGGAGCCGGTGGTACCTGTTGAAGCCGAGGGTTCAGGAGGAAACGCAATCATGGCAGACGATGAGCGACCTTTGAATGAAACAAATCAGCCCGGAAGGGCAGGCCTGGAGCCGAGCATCCTTCAGCCTACTATTGATGCACCTACTTTTGAAATTAGATCTAGTATTATTAATATGGTGCAGAATTCAGTACAATTTGACGGGCGTGAGCATGAGGATCCCGGACGACATATAGCGGCTGTTCTCCACGTTTGTTCCACGTTAAAGATTATAAATGTTTCGGAGGATGCAATTCGGTTGAGGTTGTTTTCGTTCTCGTTACGTGACAAAGCTAGAGCTTGGCTTATGTCACTCCCAACCGGGTCCATCAGGACCTGGAATCAGTTGGCGGAGCAGTTTATGCAGAAATATTTTCCACCTGAGAAAACAATCAAGCTACGGAACCGAATTGTTTCCTTTCGCCAGGACGAGGGCGAGTCGTTGCATGCGGCTTGGGAGAGATTCAAGGATTTGTTGATTGATGTGCCACATCATGGTTTCTCCAAGAGACAGCTTGGGTTGACGTTCTATCAGGGGCTCAGTTACAATACGCAGGAGCGATTAGACGTGAATGCAGGAGGCGATCTAGGAACAAAGACGCCGACTGAAGCGTATGATATCATTGAAAAGGCTGCATTGAAGTCTAGCTCACGTCGCGAAGGAGATAGAGGCCGGGCAACATCATCATCATCAGCACCTCGAGCAGGAGTTCACGCAGTGGACGATTACACGGCCATTACTGCACAAATCTCGGCTCTTGCAACGAAGTTCGATAAATCCCAGATGATCGCACAAGCTGGTTCAGGCTGCGACCAGTGTGGGGTGGCACACGTGCCAGGTACGTGTGAGCAGGGTGTTATGTTTACAGGACACGAGGAGGTGAACTACATGGGCAATCAAATCAGGCCCCAAAATAACCCCTATAGCAACACGTACAATCCAGGGTGGAAGAATCACCCAAACTTTGGGTGGAAATCTGGTTCTGGGAACTAGAACGCACACGGATATGCTCAACATACTCCCGCGCCACAACAATCTCAAGGTCAGTCCTTCCAGCCACAATATCATAATCAAGGCTCAGGAAGCAGTTCCCAGCCACACGCCTCTCAAAGCAACGCAAAGCTAGAGGAAATGATGGCACAACTGCTGAACAACTCCAACAGTGCTAATCAAATTTCTGAGAAAAGATATCAGCAGCATGAGGAGAGGTTCTTGGTCAATGAAGGAGAAATGCGGAGTCAAAAGGCTTCCATTCAGACCATCGAGAATCAAGTGGGCCAGTTGGCAAAAATGATGTCGGAGAGACCCCCAGGTGGTCTTCCGGGCAATACGGAGCAGAATCCGAAGGGGCGTGGTAATGGCCCGCACATGTGACAAGTGTGGGGACATGAGTCTTGCTATCGACTCGCCGAAAAAAATTTAGCATGAGTCTTGCTATCGACTCGCCGACAAAAATTTAGCATGAGTCTTGCTATCGACTCGCCGACAAAAATTTAGCATGAGTCTACGCTACTGACTCGCCGACAAAAATGTAGCAAGAGCGTATTTTGCGCTTTAGGGGTAATATTGTCTTTTTAGGTGTTTTTCTAGTTTTAGCGTAATTTAGGTTTGTTAGTTAGTTTACGTTAGTTTGTGTAAGTTTCATACGTGCCGGGCGAAGGTTCTGTGTTGCAATATTGTTATAACAGTTTGTGTGTCGAAAAAATGGCGAAAAACGGCCAAAACAGTTGCTGGAAATGGCTTCTGCGGAAAATTCTGATCTGCAGTTGTTGCATGGTCGTTCCACGAGTCGCACGATTGTGCGTTTCCGAGCTGGCCGGCACGGTGAGTCGCACCCCCGGTGCATCTCCGAGAACAGCATGCATGGTTTGAAAAATGTAAGTGACGCACGACCGTGCGAGCTGTCGCACGACTGTGCGAGAGGCAGGGGCAGTTTGGTCTTTTGCACATGATAAAAACCCCCATATGCTTCCAAACCCTTCATTCGCGAACCCTAACCATCTGCGGCCGTTCCAGAGCGATATCTCTTCAAATCGCATGGTTTTTCGCACGATTTCACACCCTACTTCGTACGGTACGTTCCTTCATGTAGATTATCTGTTTTTTCGCTTTCTATGGTAGATTCATCCGTTTCTTCAAGGCTTTTTAGGGTTCTCTTCATAAACAAATCGAAACCCTAACCCTTATAAGAACCATTCGTATCGTGAACATCCGGTTAAGTTTCTGACCCCTGTTTGAACAAAAAACGTGTTGATTTTGAGAAAATCAGGCTATTCATAGTTCAGGGTTTTGAAATCTGCAGAACAGGTGCCGCACGGACGTTCCTTGTATGGCACGGTCATGCCATTCCGGATGATTCACGATATCTGCTTGTTGGTCGGTGTTGCACGGTGGTGCCGTTGGTCGCACGCCGTGCAGTTCCGACAGATTTGGGCCACTGGTGCTTGTTCTCGACGACGCACGACCATGCGTCTCATCGCACGACCGTGCCACAGGCCCAGATCAGATTCACAGTTTCTTCATAATTGGCTGCTCGGCTGTTTTCGATTAAAATTTTTCCTGATTCCATCTTTCTAACGTTATTTCTCATACAGATGGACCATCCTTTTCTGCAATTTGATCCCGAAGATGAGCGAGAGGCTCTTTGTATCCCGAGATGGGACGCCTTATGGGCAAGGCGGGGGCAATTCGGAGTCCCCCGGTGGCTGGATTGGGAAGTTATGGGGGAGCTAAACCAGAGTGACATACTTGACAGCATGCTCACTTTCCCACTTGCCCGCTTAATATCTATCAACCGACCCGTCTACCTTGAGCTGACAATAGAGTTCTTTTCAACATATGCCTATGAGAAACCAGTTGCTCATAGAAGGCCCAAATTCCGCTACAAGGAGCGGATAGCTTTCCGGTTGGGTAGGAAATGGCATAGTTGGACGGTGGGTCGATTGGGTAGGAAGCTCGGGATCTACACAAGAGAAGACATGGATTCCGATGTCTTCACAGATCAGTTCACTTTTCCGACCGATGATGCACGGAACCAGTTTTGGGCTGAAAATGCTATAGGTGACCCTTACGACCCAAGAATGTCGAAGGCTTCACGACTGAGAGATCCTTTGGTGCGAGTGATGCATCATGTGTTTAGCCACACAATTTGCGGGCGCATGGACAGTCTTGGGAACTGTCCAACACCAGATTTGATTTTTCTCTATGCGCTGGTTGAGAGAGTCCATATCAACCTAGCCACAAGGATGGCTGAATACTTCGTGAAGTGCTCGGGGCGGAAACCCAACAGTCAAATCCATGGCGGTTAGTACGTGACCGAAATTGCTTATAATCTGGATTTGATGACTGACGAGGTACTTCAGGGTCTCACTCTGATAACCGAGGGTGTTTATGTTGACATTAGGTCACTGAAGGCGATGGGAGTGATTGTTGAGTTGCCTCACGGGGATAGATTGAAGGGGTTAAACAACGAGGTCTGGGACCCGTTGCCTCCAGCTGTGGAGGGAAATGAGGATGAGGTGATGCATGATCAGGAGCATCAAGAGCAGCATGATGAGCAACACATACCACATCCACCGACACCACCACATTCACCGCAGCACCATGCATTCCACCAGCATCAGGACTGGCCTGAGTTCTATCAGCAGTTCCAGCAGATGCAAGTTAACCAGGATCAGATCAGGGTTAACCAGGAACAGCATGGGGTTTATATTGACCAGATCCGGTCTAGACAGGACGAGATTAGGGCCGCTCAGGATCAGATTCGGGCAAACCAGGATAGTTTGTATCAGGGAGTGAGTGCTGGGTTTTCATATCTGTTTGGGGAGATGCATCATGCCTATCCCGACTACTTTCAGCATCCTCCACAGTTCCCACCGTGGAACCCACCTGGTTACGGAGATGCGGGTCCGTCCTTCACGAGAGACGATGATGGTGATGACGAGTAGGAGTCGGTGGTATTGATTGTTGGTGGTTGTTTTTATTTCAGTACTTTATATTTTGGGTGTTCATTTTGTTTGTTATTTCAACACCCTCGGATTATATTTTGTTTTCAGACAATTTACTTTATGTCTTGTATTTGTTTGGATGTTAGTCTTATATTTTTGTATATTATGGTTTATTTGTGTATTTTTTCTGTTTCTGTTCTGTTTTGGTGTACATGTGACATACTTGCAGGTTTTGGCTATCGAATCTTGGACCGGAGCACGTGACAGATACAGCTTCGGAAGTCTCGTTGCATCAACATCATCTTGAGGGGAGTACTATTATCCTTTTCTCTATATTTCGGGTCTCGCATTGGGGACAATGCGAAGTTCAAGTGTGGGGAGGGGGTTAACTTTGTTAACTTTGTTAACTTTGTTTGTCCTCATTTCTATGAAAAAAAATCAGAAAATCAGAAAAATCATTCAAAAATACCTGTATTGTGTATATATTTTAGTAAATAAACCGGTTGGTTGTGTTTTAGAAAGCTTCGGACTTGATAAAAACTCGACAAGCAAAATATTTTTGAAAAAGGAAACCGGAAATCGTGACAAACAAAGAAAGACTTGCATGATAGTTTTCACACTTTTACCCATTCCTTCCGTTACGTGAGCATATTTGAGCCTTGATATTGTTATATATTTGTTCATTTCGGATATAGGAGTGAGCCGGATGTTATGTGTAATTTAGAACTTGTCACTAGTATGCTTGTTAAGACCATGAACTTGCGGAATTGTGTAGAAGTGATAGAGGCACTTAGATTACCCCTTTGTTGTAAACCTTGTTCTTTGTGTTGTGTTTCCTGTAAACCTTATATTACCCTTTAGGATTAACCATGTCGAGCCTTCCCGTTTACCTTTGTTTACCCACATTATCGCCCACTTAGCCAAATTTAGCCTTTTTATGTTTTAAACCGTTTTAGTGTTGAAACTCGGTCAAAATAATCGTTTAACTAGCGTTTGTTGTAGTTTATTGTTTATTTATCTAGTTTCTATGATTAAAAAAAACAGAAAATAAAACACCCTAAAATAGGGTGAAGTCGACGAAAATCGAGCAATTTTGAATGCTTAAATGTTAAAATATAGTTAATGAGCTCGATTGCGCAATAGTCGCCTTTTTAAGGCATTTGTATGTATAGTTGTACTGTTTGTTGCTAGTTAAACGCTACTACCGAGTTTTAACCATTTTCGCCACTTTAAATATCCATTTCCATACCCTTCGCCCAAGCCTAACGTTACAACCCGTAAAGACCACTTGATTTACACTTTTTCGCATGTTAGTTGGTGGAGACGAGATCTTATGACAAGCTTATGATATTACATATTTCATTGACGAGGCATTGAGTGTTTGCACGTACACATTTTATGTATGTTTCATAAATAAAACCGAGTGTGTGTGAACATTGTGAGTTGTGTGAAGATTAACATGTTGAGTCAATTAAATGTGAAGTCACGGCTTTTTGGTTGTCGCTATATATTTGCATATGCTTGTTGGGTTTGAGTCTATTGATGTTGTCTTTCGAAAAACCGGCTAACCGTTTGTCGTAGTTTCAATAAAATATTGTGTAAATTATCGTTATTGTTTGATTCTATCTTTTATTGTATTTTAGTTTAGCTTGCTTGAGGACAAGCAAGGTTCAAGTGTGGGGAGATTTGATATTCGCTAATTTACACATATTTTAGTCCCCCGTTTTACCCCTATTTTATGCGTTTTCGGCCGTAAAACCGTCATTCGGATGCTTAATCATCTACACTTTTGTTTACAGGCCTAAAACAGCATACCAGACAAGATGATAGCGAAAACGAGGACTTTCCGGACAAAACGACGAAGCTGCGAACATTCTGTTAAGAAAATGACCTGGGCATGTGGAACGGTCGTGCGACCTATTGCACGACCGTGCATCTCCGACAAATGCAAGTCAGTCCGGCATTGAACGAACGTGCAACTCGGCGTGCAAGGCATTCAAGGCCATCCCGGTGATGCACGGGCATTCCATATCTTGCACCCCGTGCGGATCCGATGATCCAGCCAAACCTCGGAACTGAACGACCATTGCGACTAGGCGTGCAACAAGAACCCGGAAACGAACGACCGTGCCATATGAAGAACGACCGTGCGTGACCTACGACTGGTCAAGATCTGTGATGTCATGCAGTATGGTGCACCATACTCCAATAATTGCTTAAAGTGAACGGTCGTGCAACAGGACGCACGACCGTGCGAAACCGAATTTATATAAAAAACTTGCAGAAACATTCTGCTCGAAACTCTGGACATTTTGGAAGCGATTCTGGCGATTTTCAGGCTCCGGAGGCTTCTGCTTTCACCCGGATTCAAGCCACATTGTGCCGATTAGCTTCGTTATCTTCCAGATTCTTAATCTTATGCTTGTTTATGGTTTTGTTTTCTAATCTTTCCATAATTTTGTTAATCTTTCAAGCATTTAGATTAATATTTATGTATTATTGTAGCCTTTGGGCAAAAACACAACAATTCCTTGCTTGATTATAACCATTGGTGTGTTAATCTTTGTTTGTAATGACATTTGGAAGTATTTTCTATGTTAATCTTTGATGATTAGTTTGCAACCTTGTTATTGATATTGATTTCTTGATTATAAGTAATTGTGTTGGATGATTAGTATTTGGTTAGTTAAGATAGTTGAAAAATGAAGCTTAATTAATCATGTATTAGTAAACTTTAAACTTGGTTAACTTGTTTAGCTTGGTTAAAATGTGTGCATCATGATACTAGAAATGGTTAGTGATTTAATAAAATGTAATTATTGTTAATCAAGAAAGCTTGCCGTCACGTAAGGACCTTAACGGGTTAAATGGTGTCGTTATAAATTCTTGCCATGATTTGTTAGCTTAGTTAGTAGTTTAGGCCAAAATTGCTATCTTGGTGAATTTATGTGCAAGATTTGTAAAATGAACTCGGTTGTGATTTAATCTAGTTTATGCTTGTCTCGGTGGTTGCATTGTGTTTATCGGTGTCGCTTTCCTTGATTAAGTGCGGTTAGAAAACTCCTAACGGATGACTAACTTATTTTTAAGAGATTTTCATAGACATTTATCAATTGCACGTTAAAGAACAATTTTAGGTGGTTAAAGTGTGTTATCGTTTTAACTTTCCGAATGATTGTCATGTTAGGATTCCCGAAAGGGATACTAATTGTCTTAAAATTGGAGAATTGATCAAATGCTTCTAGTGCCAAAACCGACTTAGTTGACATGCTTTGGTTGTGTATTAAGCAAGGCTATTTATCTATTTTCATATTTGAAATCTATTATGTTTTATAAGTATTTGTTATTGCTTACTTTAGTTTATTAAAAATCAAACAACTTATGTTTTTACCGGTAGTTTAGTGACAAAGGTCTAGTATTATTCCTCCGTCCATTTCCTTGGATCGATACTTGGTTCTTACCGATACTTTACTACATATATGACGGGGTACACTTGCCTCTTTCGTGTGTGTTTTGATGTTAAAGTAATAATCACTTTTATAAATTTAAAACCGATTCATGTGTAATTTCATTATAAAAATATGTGTAGTCGCGCACACGTCAACCGTCAAAATGATTCAAAAACTCTACAAGAGTGAGTTGTGCATTCGCCACCTGGCAAAAAAAATGGTTCTCACTCTCTGATCATGAAGTTGTTTGCATAAGTCCAGACATTGGCTCATGCTGATAGAAAGCCAGAATCCACATGGATCTCATCACAAACATATCGTCAATCCATTTATTTTCGGTAGGACCGAACTCAATCATTACCAACTTCCACTCTCTCTCGAATATTTCTGGCTCAATGGAATCTGTCCATATAATATCACACATTTTCCTTTTAAAATCCTTATTATTGCACAACTCGTGTCCAACCTACACGAAAAAATGATTTTCTTATCAACATGTAACGGATATATAATGTAAATAAAAAATGGTAATGACACACAATATTGCATAGTCAACCTTGTCTGCCACTTTTTTCATTATGTGCCACATGCACAATCTATGTCTGCTGGTAGTAAAAACACCCTCGATTGCCTGTTTCATCACAGGGTCCTGGTCTGTCACTACAACCTTTGGCTGACGTCCAAATCAATTTACAAAGGAATTGAGAAGCCATTTATAAGACTCAATGCTCTCTGGTGCCAACAACCCAGCTCCAAGGGTTACATTTCGACAGTGGTTGTCTATCCCAGTAAACGGTACAAACACCATCTTATACCTACAAACCAAGAAATTAAAAATTATTACAAAAGGAACAATTCGCATTGGAGCATGTTTTAGTAACATGCGATTTTTCCAGTATAATGTGCGATATATTGAACTCCTAACTTTCATGTTTATTAACATGTGATTTTGCCAGTTTACGAAATCATACAACATGAGAAAATATTAAAAAAGACATTAATGTAACACATACTTGTTTGTTTTGAAAACAACATCAAACGATATTGCATCCCCGAACTCCATGAAGTTACGCTTGCATAACCCATCGGCCCAGAACAAACCAGTTAACCGCTTGTCCTCGTCAACTGAATATTCAAAAGAAAAATCAACTAAATATTTTTTTTATCAGCCAGCCTATTGATCACCATGTCTGCATCATATTCTCATATATAGCTATTAATTCGAGCTCTAAAGTTTTTGCTATCATCGACAGTGGCGCCAACTTTCTCAACCACAATATCGTTTTCTCATTATAAGAAAAGCTTTGACCGAGCCAATGTTTAGAGTATCTAATTCCCATATCATTTCCTCTTAGACTTCTAACAATTGCATGTAAGCTGGTAGCATATGAATATCTTCAGGACATACAAACTTATGATTATGACCATCAACAAATTTCTTGACTGTAAATGATGTCCCATCCACCGAACCAAGCATAAGTTGAGCTTTGTACCCAGTTCTAATGGTTCCTCTATTCCTTGTTTTGTATGGCTTTCTTGACTTCGAATAAGCATCGTCAATAACCAATGGCTTACGTCCCTCTTTCGCACACAAAATATTTAGGTTTAATTATACCACCACTGTGGGTTTCATCACCTTTGCGGGAAGAAAAACCAGCTAACTTAGCATATGTTTGGTAAAACACGTATGCTTGTTCGATAGAATTAAATTGCATTCCAACCACAGGTGTAGCTGATGCTTCAACCACCGGAACATAAAGCCTTTCATCTACAAAATTAAATAAAAAGAGAAACCAACATGTTTTATATATAATGAAAACTACATGCGATTTATGGTATCATTCTTTGCGAAACCAGCATGTTATGAACGTGCGAATTGTTGGACTCATAACATGCGAACTTGACATTTTGATTCCATGTTTTATACATGCGATTTATGATATCATAACATGCGAAACGAACATTTATTCCTTTTGTCACATGCGAATTGTTAGACTCATCACATGCGAAGACTTTGATTCCATATCAACTACCCTCTAATAACATTGAAAACCTTCCAATCAATTACAATCATACAAAAATCATTACACCGAGTATACAAAACAACTGACATTGAACATTTAAACATCTGAATTAACAAACTTAATATTGGAACACTCATTGACACCATTTGCATTTGCATATTGAAGATTTCTGACTTCCTCAATCGTAACTCTCTGATCAGCAGCCAATTGAACGTGATCACTGACGAATTCAGCATCTTCAAACTCAACAACTGTGTTCCGTCCGGTGCTGCTCTGTGGATCCATTGAAAACAACAATCGATTAAACCCTAAACGCACAAAAACGAAAACGTATCGTTTTAGGAATTATGAAAATTTGAAACTGATACGATTCATAATTACCGGGATAGTGGTGTAACGAACTTCTCGCGCTCTGCTTATCGAAGGAATAGTCTAATTTGCCATCTGTTGATTGAATGGATTGTCTGATATACCCTTATGTAAGAAAAATGAATTAGGGACACGTGTACGGCTGTGGGCATCACGTACGTAATGTATGATTAGGAGATTTGTATTCTACACTTCCTATATATATATATATATATATATATATATATATATTGTAAGGTTCAATAAGGAAACACAAAAAAATGAGGTACGATGTAAACAACTCATAAATAATTCATTTTTACATGTAAAAAATTAACTTTTACCTATTCTTTTCCGGAGTTTTTGTATCTAAACACATATAGAAAACGTTTTAATAAAAGCAGTTAAAAGAAGCCTTTTTAATTTGAACGCCTTCTATTTCTATATGTGTTTATATTAAAAAGCTCGTAACAAATTATGTATCTAAATGATTTTTAGTGTTTCATGATGCATCCAAACCACCTCTATATATATATATATATATATATATATATATAGTGTGAGGTTCATTGGGGAACAGTGGGGAACCGACTCAAACGAACTCCGATTGGACTCATTCCAGCGGCGTTGGAGCCGTCTCATTGAACCTTAACTAGGATCTCTTAACCCTAAACCCTAAATCATAACCCCTAAACCCTAAATATATTAGGGTTTGGCTTTTAGGGTTTAGCTTTAGGGTTTAGCCTTAGGATTTAGCTTTAGGGTTTAGAGTTTAGCTTTAGGGTTTAGGGTTTAGCTTTAGGTTTAGCCTTTAGGGTTTAGCTTTTAGGGTTTATAGTTTAGATTTTACGGTTTAGCTTAGGTTTTAGCCTTATTTTTTAGCTTTAGGGTTTAGAGTTTTGGAGTTAAGATTTAGAGTTTAGGGTTAAGAGATATTAGTTAGGGTTCGACGAGCCGGTTCCAACGCCGCTGAAATGAGTCAAATCGGAATTCGTTTGAGCCTGTTCCCCGCTCTTCCCCACTTTTTTTGTGTTCCCCAATGAACCTTCCCCTATATATATATATATATATGATTAAGTTCAAAAGTTTACACTAGTGTAGCTTGCGAACTGAGTGAACTAATCCTAGCCATACACGTGTGTAGATCAATGGCCAGGATTTGATGTTGAAATACACTAGTGTATTTTACGATTTGATGATAAGATCCTGGCCATATACGTGTGTAGATCAATGGCCAGGATTTGTTCACTTAGTTCGCAAATACACCAGTGTTCACTTTAGAACCCCTATATATATATATATAGATGGAAATGCTAGATAGATAGATAGATAGATAGATAGATAGATAGATAGATGGAAATGCTACTTTGGCATGCAAAGGTAAGTCACTTATTCTGTCCTTAGTTTTTGACACATTACTAACTCTTTTCCCTCTCAAATATTATATATATATAGATAGATAGATAGATAGATAGATAGATATATGGAAATGCTACTTTGGCATGCAAAGGTAAGTCACTTATTCTGTCCTTAGTTTTTGACACATTACTAACTCTTTTCCCTCTCAAATATATTTACAATACATGAAACATGATTATGTTACCAAACAACAAGGCCAAATATGGCAACTTCTCAATCCATCAGATTTTAGACCACATCATAATATTTCTTTTCAATCATTACTCATTTTTTTTCTAAACTTAGACTTCAATTTTTGAAACTTATAATCATGACTGTTTAAAACTTAACCTAATAAAGGCGTGTTGTCAACTATTTTTTATTCTCTGTACCTAACTAATTAACCAACCAAATCCACAAGTAGGATGTGTTCGTCACCTAAACAAATGATTTTTTTGACTCCATAATTCAAACCTGTAACTACAGTCTAGAAATGAACTCATATTACCCACAATATAAAGAATATATGGTATCTAACAAATATAATTCCAAATATAATAATAAATATACCATTTCCCAAGCCCACCTTGAAAGTTATTTCTGTTAATTTGTATAAAAAATTTGTGATTAATAAAGGACGCATGAAAGAAGATATGTATATATCAATAAATAATATGATGCGGACTATGTGTTGTCACCCTCGTGTATATGCACGCGTAATTAGTTGAACTTGTCTACGTGCCAACAACTATGTGTAGTTCAAAAAAGATTTGATTATCAATCAGAAAAATTAATATCACTAATAATCAAGATTTGTCATGAGTAATTGAGTCAAGTTTAATTTAAAAGACCATCAAAACCGAAATGTTGTAAATATTAAATAAGTATCTGACTAAAAACTTTCACAATTTTTACAACATAGGAAGGATTTTTAATTTTTGACCTAAGATATTATTTGATTATCAACCTCATTTTACTTGCTGAGTTTATTTGAATATGGCTTAAATGTCTTAAACTATCATATTTAATTGATAACCATGGCAAATATTAAATAAATCATCTAATATTTGATAAGAACTGAGAAGTAGAGGGGGTTTCAAGTGGTCTTCAGAAAACTTTTATTACTTGGAGTATCTAATATTATTAGAAACAAAGTCTTTGTATTTTATCTGCTTTAAGGTATGTCCTCTTAAGTAACTGTTATGGTTCTAATCATATGATGGGCGTGCAATTTCAAGGGTGTATAAAATGTATTCCCGTTAGTTAAGTAAGGGTTCTAATCGTATAATGGACGTTAACGTACATCTAAAAGTTGGTTTAAAGGATACGTGAGACTTGCTAAAAAAATATGTATTTACATATCATATGTACAGGTGTATCGGTGTGTATATATAGACTTAGTAAATCGTGTAATTTAAATAAAATGTGATGAAAGAAACACAAAAGTGTGAATGCAAGTAAAAGAATGTTATAAAAAACCAAAATATTTTCCACTAGAAAACACATTCTTCAAAATCTTAGGCGTGACAAGCCAAAGTGGGGTACATTATCATGATGCAGATGAACAAGCACACCATCATCCCCTTAAAATTTTTCCATATCGATATCCTCTCTAATTTTTTTTCTTTTGGATTTTAAAATATTTTTTTACACAAGTCAACCCCACCATCCTATAACATGCACATTGTTATCACTCATGCAAAATCATAACACCATCCTCATACTCCACTGGCCCCTCATGTTTCTCTTTTTCTATCATATTCTATTCCGGCGAGTTGTAAATGTTTGAAACACCACCGTCCCGGCTGCCGGAAACTCATCCATACTCCAACTCCGGCATTTCATTCCGAGCTGCTCAACCACATTCTTCATTCTCATGCACATGTCGTTACTGGCACTCGTTGTAGCAACCGAAACAGTTCCTGGACAAAAAACTTTCACCGCTCTCTTCACCATGTCCGCTATATCACCATCATAGACTGATCCAACGCACTCGAAGCTAGCATAGCTGAATCCATCTTCAGGTGTCACATGAATAGTCGAGTAGCGGTCACCATCCATAGCATTCATGGAATAGCCGCATGGATCAAAAGCAAAATCGCATATCTGCGTATTAGGGTTAATACGATTAATACCTGTTGCTTCCGTCATCTCTCTTCCAGCAGAATCACCATTTTTCCCATCGTTTGGATGCCGGAAAAACTTTCGAGCTAGGGTTTGATCAAGATCCGTCATGCACACCTCAACAGTGTATAGAATATCATCAGAATATTCAACAACTGCAGCAGAAAACACATGCCATGAATGAGAAGTGAGCTTTGAGGGGATCACAGAAGCCTTTCTGTAACAAAGATTTGCAGGAATGTTATCCTCCAAATAGACAACTTCTTCATGGAAGCTAGTGTGAGGGTGGGGTTGTGCTTGTGGGAATATAAAGCTTCCACGCGTGTAACGAAGAGCAACAATGTGAAGATTAAGAGTTCGAGCAAGATGAATGAAGGGTTGAACAGATTTCAAGAGTTGTGTGGTGCCACATGTTTTGATGATGATCTTAGTAGGGTAAACAAAGAGCGAAGATTCTGAAAGTACGTAAGAATCAAAGTGTTGGTTGCCAAGTGCAGAAACAACAGTACATTGTACTAGATGAAGCACTTGTTCAAGTGATTTGAAGTCAAGTTCCCGGAGACCGATGCCGATAACCGGATCATGACAGGAGAATTCAAGCTCTAGGCGTTTTTCAAAGCCTTCAAAACCGGAAACAGCCATTGAATGTGGCGAAGAAAGCTTATGAGTTATGAGTGTGTTTTGAGATGGTAGAAGAATGGAGTGGGGGGAGGGGAGTGTTATATAGGGGTGTGGTTATGGAGAGAGAAAGGGTGGTGGGAGGAGCATGCGGGCTAGACAACCAAGAGATATGATTGGGAGCATAATGAATACAAGATTTAAGCTTGTGAAGTGCTCAACAAAGATAAAGTTGGCATTGGGTCGATTGTGTCTGCTACTAATGCTATTTCACAAACTAGGTTCATCCAACTAGACACAAAAACTGTACTTGGAAAGGGAGATTTTGTAACTTTCACCTATAATATTAATACTTTTTGAATATTACACAATCTTTTTCTTTTTGTTAAAAGGAGACAAGTGTGAGTACCGGTAGGAGTGGGATTGGAACTACAATGCCTATGCTTGTCCTATTATAATTAGGGGCCGTTTGGCAACATCTGAATGCTTAAGTGCTGAACCATTAAGAAGTCTGAACCATTAAGTGCTGAATCGGTAAGATGTCTGAACCATTAAGAGCCTCTAATAGCGGCAAACATAGTAGCGGCAAAATCAAATAATTCAATTTTTATATTTAGTCAACTTTGTTATACTTTCCATCTATCGAGGATATATTTTCTCCATTTTGGTGTAATGTTCAATGTATATATTTGTCAATATTGTATAATGAATTTGAAGGAAAACTTCACACCTTTAATGGTATCAGCCTACTAGATCCAAAATTCTTCCTTTTTCTCCTCGTCAACCATGGCAGGTCCCTCATCTTCCTCTGATCCACCAACCACTCCTCCCCTGCACACTCTGTTTCACCTCCACCCATGCAACCTCCACCACCTTTACACCCCATGCAAACAAGGTCTAAAACCGGAATTTTTAAGCCGCGACACTTTGCGGACCTCACGGATTTTTCATTCAACAATATTCATCATGCTCTCTTCACTACCCAGGTTCCAAAAGGCATAAAAACGGCACTTAAAAATCCAAACTGGGTCACCGCGATGGATGATGAACTAACCGCTCTTCGAAACAACGATACATGGGAACTCGTGAAACGACCGACTCAATCTAATGTAGTGGGTTCAAAATGGATATACCGAATAAAGTATAAAGCCGATGGTACCCTTGACCGCTACAAAGCGCGTTTAGTTGCTCATGGGTTCACGCAAATTCCCGGTCTTGATTTCTCTCACACCTTTAGTCCGGTTGTCAAAGCCTCTACCATTCGGGTTGTCCTCAGTCTTGCAACTTTCTACAAGTGGCCGCTACGTCAACTTGACGTCAATAACGCATTCTTAAATGGTCACCTTACCGAAACCGTCTATATGGAGCAACCGCCCGGATTTGTAAACCCAGCATTTCCAAATCATGTTTGCAAACTTAAACGAGCCTTATATGGTCTTAAACAAGCACCACGTGTGTCACAGCCCGACCACGTAAAACAACAAAACGTGGCGGAAACGTCGGGGAGTGTTGTAACAGAATCATTGTTTCATAACACATGAGAATTTGAATAGTGTTTTATTGATTAAAAGCGTTACAATGTCTTGACAATTAAAGAAACATAACATAAATAACTAGTCTTGCATCTTTTATTGCCGCTAAGGCCCAAGTCCGCCTAAGTGTATCTTGATAAATCCTATGCATCATGTCCTGAAACACATGTGAAAATAGGTACGTCAGCATAAAAATGCATGTGAGATACATAGGTTTTGTGAAAATATAATTCATGACTTATGTTTAAGAAAATGTTTAGTCATGAACCTTGTAATTTGCTTTGTTTTGTAAATCATTTGAAAAGTGATAAATAAACCAAATGATATATATGTATAAAAGAATAATACATGGTCAAGTAAATAACCAAGTAAAATGAGTTTATATCTGATAAGTTGTTTGTAAAACAATGTATTGTGAAAAGTATGTTACTTGTATAAAATGTTATACGTCTAAATTGAAATGATTCAAATAACGTTACGATATGTAATATCATACACGCACTTATATATAGGAAGTACCAGCGGCGTATCCACCATGCTTGTATCATATTACACACGCCTCGTTACTTAAATCACTTACTCAAACCAAACCACCAAAGTAAAATGTTTATGTATAATCAAATGTCAAAATGTTTGTGTGAAAACTATGTCTAATGTCTATGCCTAATGTAAATCATGAATTGTGTATATCAATGTCAAAATGTTTTTGTCTAATGTAAATCATGAATTGTGTATATCAATGTCAAAATGTTTATGTCTAATGTAAATCATGAATTGTGTATATCAATGTCAAAATGTTTATGTCTAATGTAAATCATGTAATGTGTATCCAAAATATCATGTATGGTAAGTGAAATATATCAACTAAACCATATGTAAAATGCACAAAAACAAGGTATTGAAGTAAAATATGGTTTAAATCAAAGTTATGTTTTGTGAAACAAATGCATGCTATACTGATATAAACATCTATGCGGTATTGTGAAAATGCATACATCCAAGCCTTGTGACTGTGGCGATAAACCCCTAAACGAATTTAAAGGTCTATCTGTGTTATGTTTATCAATTCGGTCATTCCTTCCATCCAAACATACCTAGGATGTCAGGAACGGGAGTTGTCAATTCCTATGGTACCACTACCTACTAACGAATGGCGTGATCAATGTTAATGAATGTATATTGTCCCATTTAAACAAACCAAATGTCATACCAAAATGTACGCATGTGATAAATAACAAATGTACTAAGTATGCAACAAATGAACATACATAGCATGTGATGTGAAATGTATTGTAAAACAATGTACTAAGTATGCACACAATGGACATACATAGCATAAAATATAATGTAAAACAATGTACTAAGTATGCAACAAAGGACATACATAGCAAAAACATAATGAAATCATGTACTATAAATGTACTAATGAACATAACAAGCATATGATATGAAAACATGAAAGGCACGAAAGTAAGTAGGCACATGTGTTTCACCCCAAAATGTTTGGAAAACAGTAAAAGAGGGGTCTATGTACTCACTTGAGATTGCTCAATAGTCCTAGGATAACCACCAAGCAATGCTAGAAGATCACGGAATCAAACGGTACCTAATATAGGTAACTACATTAATAAACCGGACCTAAATCGGAGGATCGGATAGAATGAGGGTTCGTAAACCAGATGAGTATGGAAACTCATGTAATATGGTTTAACAAAGCCTACATACTAAAATGAAACTTAACCTAAGTGCCTACGACCCATTACGACCCGTTTAGGTAGTTTATGCTACTTTAACGCGTCGTTCGCGTAAAACGCGTTCGGACCGCCTAACTAGTCCTATGACAAGTAGAATATGCCTTAACATGTCTAATATTGTTGCCAAATCAGTTTAGATGTCAAAAGTTATGTTACATATGTTTAAAATGAATTTTGGCGTCAAAGGGGTATTTTGGTAATTTAACTAAGACATATAAACTACCTATCATACAACTAACTACACGTCGTGACCATAAGGTATAACCTCGGAAGGTTATTCCCTATATACTATGGTCACCTAATGTGTTTGGTCGGATCCTAATGATCGACCAAACGGGTCGGGTTCGAAAGTATAAGCGATTGTTTAGATCGCTTACCTTACGACCCTAGACAAGCACAAAACTAAAAGTGACGAGCTAAGCATGTTAAAACATGCTCAACTAAGTTTAGAAAAAAGGTTTGGTGTCAAAACAAACGGTTTTGATACCTAAGAGTAGTTTGGTTACAAAATACGCAAGAATGCGCATTTTGGCCGAAACTACGACTCGTCACTAAGCCTAGATAACGTGGTAATCAGTAGGTATAGTCACTAGGGACTATAACCATCGTGATTACGCTCACGTTATGAAGTTCAAACGAACTTCGCATTGACCATAAACTGGTCAATGCAGAAAGTCAAACAAAGTTTGACTTTAATGCTAAAACGAATGAAAAGAACGAAAGAACACTTACAAAGGGTCCCCGCAAGTTTGATATTCCAAGTAATCTCAGGTAGGAAGTGTATAAGCACAACCACTTAGAGAAAAACTCAGAATTCAAGTGGGTTTTGCAAGTGAATCAAAGGGGTATTTATAGGATTTGGACCACCGTTAGGATCGTTCCTCGAATACCGTGCTTTGATCTTGTCCTTACACTTGTTGCAACACTAAGGTAACTCAAATTGGCCCCCCATTATCAGGAAGAGGCAAGTGTGGGTGAGTTTTGAGTGGTTAACAGCTGTAAACAGCTGTTAAAACTGATTATTCTGATATGGGAGCCTGAAACGGGCCGCGTAAGGGACACCCCAGGGCTTACGCGGGCCGCCTGGGTCTTCTGATCAGAAGTAAACTTTCACAAATGATAGTTTTGGTCCCTGTTATGCATTAAAGCCATTTCCGACACGTTTAAGGCCCGTTAAGCCAACGTTAAGGCCCTAAAATGATTCCTAAACATTGTGGACATGAAACATGCTCAAAAATATGCCGGATGTTGGTTCGTTTGGTCGTACGATCGCGATGTTCGCTTAATTACGACGGAATGCGCATAAGCGCGAAAAACGATCCAAATTGCGCGACGAATGGATTTTTGATAAGCCAATCACCTAAGCATAATATTATAATTCTTACATAAATTTTTGGATGTCTGGATGTATTCAGAACGTAAGTTATGCGCGAAAATGCAAACTTGTGCACTTTTTGACGCTTTTAGTCCCTGAATGACCCAAAAGTTTATTTTAGCACACCGAACCCCTCAAAGCCTATTTCTAAGCTATGTAAAGGATATTTATGGTATGTTTAACTCATGGTCATGTTCCGTAATGTCTGTTACAGTTCAAATCGGTATACTTTCGCAGTTTGTCGAATTTGGTCCCTATAAGCGATTTAAACTTGATTTTGTCATACCAAAGCCTTCAAAACATATTTCTAAGTTATGTAAAGGTTATTTAAGGTATGTGTAGCCTATTTCACTATTCCGAAGTGTTCGTTGCATTAAACTGGTTATATTTACGCATCAGTGCGCGTATAACCTTCCAGAAAGCGATTTAGAGCCCGAAATCGAACAAGAATTGATATGTGCAAATGATACACATATTTGTACAATTCCCAAGTATGAAATACAATATTTCATTGGTTTAGTATTTGTTTGATGGTCGCAGTGACCCAGGTGTCACAGTCTCCCTTACTTTAGGAAATTTCGTCCCGAAATTTATTCAGAGGAAACTTGTGAGAGCTTGAAACATGAAGTTGAAAAGATCAAACAACACTGGTTAGAGTCCTGAACTTCTAGTATCTTTACAATAACATCATGCTTGCAATGTGAGAGGGACACTTATATACAAGTATATAAAGCGTCATTGGTGCGTCCACCGTACCTCTATTACATTGTTCACATTTCGTTATGGTTGTCACTATCGGTTCTTACACATAATAAGTCTTACCGAGGTTTCCGTGCACTGAACTTCTCAATTATGTATGCATCCATAATTACGTAATTCCTTGCATAGTCACGTAGTGCATCTTATAATGTGTAGGGGAAGAAAGCAATGAACGAGCTTGTGATGATTGTGACTAGACCACCATATGGTCCTTTTAATTAAATCAATAAATGATTTAAATAGACTACCAAGGAGTCTGTTTAGCTACATCAGCGCATGTCATTTTTAACCAGATTCTGATTCAATCTTTTTTTGACTAGACCACTAGGAGGGTCTCTTATGAATCATGGAGTGGTACTATATAATCCAAGGGTCTTAACTATCACGTAGAAGCCCAATAAGGATTTAGGGTAGTACCTTTTTTAATATCCCTCTACGAATCCCTCATATGAAGATACGAAAGGTTCTACGAGGATTTGGATAACGAATATCCAGAGTATACAAAAACACAAAAAAGCATAAAAGAAAACACAAAATGCATAAACACATAATCACATAATTGTTTAAATTGATTCTAGATTTGTTATCGTTTTGTTAATTTGTTCTGCTAACTGTGCACATGTATTAAAAGCACACCAGGTATCCAATCAGTGGATTTTGATTGGTGCTTTAAATATTTCTAAGAATCTAACTATAAAGATAGAAAGATCTTTTAAAGGGAAAATTCGATTTCGATTATAAGGAACCGAAATGTTCGAATTAAGGTACACAATGAATCCAATTAAGGACTCTGATTTGAATGATAATCATCCACAAGGGTCTAATTGTGAAGATGAAAAGATCCCATATTGATTTTAGAAGTTGAAGATGTTTTGAAACCTTGCACTGGATGTGCTTAAGTCAAAACATGAAGTAAAATGCTTATGAAGTTGAGATGCTCGATATGCCAAGGTGACATATGAAGCGAAATTTGAAGGTTAAGTCAATGTATGAGAAAAATACTTTGAAAACTATGCATGGGGTTTCTTTTAAAAATGTGTTTAATGTTTTTGAAACCTTATATATAATACTTTTGAAATCATAAAGTAGGTGTATTAGGTAAAAATGTTTTAAAATCATGCGAGATGAATTTTGAAATTATGTATAAGGTTTTTGAAAACATGTTTGATGCTTTTGAAATCATGCACTTGATATAAGTAATTATACTGTATTGATAACATTTTGAAATCGTGAAGGTTGTTTTTGAAAACATAGACAATGTTTTTGAAATCATGAATTTGATATGTTAAGTAAATACACTATATTAAGAATGTTTTCGAACTATATATAAAAAGTTTTTGAAGTCATGAAGGTTGTTTTTGAAATACTCATACTATGTATGTTGAAAAATCAAAACGTAATGGGTATAAGATTTGAAAATACCCTTAGTTATCTAACCAAGGATTCAAAGGCACAGGTGTGCAGAAGCATGATTACTCAAAATGTCACTTTATTTTCTGTACTTCGTATCTTAGAATGAAACGAGTACTTAGAATTTTCTAAGGGAATCATGAGTAAACACAAAAAATGGGTAATATTCACAAGAGTAGTTTGTAAGGAACATAGTTCCTTAATGTAGGTATTATAGGGAAATGCCATACACACATGTAACTACACTTGTATATCAGAATTTGTGATCAACGATTTATTTATAAACACAACTGATTGTTTCACATTACCAGAAAAACAAAGAAATAAAAGCATAAGATTTAAAACAGTAACATCTTATACTCAGCCAAATGCTCATCCGTGGGTCAGATTTGCATTGACAATCTTTGTTCACTTGTTCCTGAAATAGCTCGTCTCGCCGTAGTTGTACCAAGTACCAGATGGTAAACGAGCTGGAGCAGGGTTGACTTGGGGTTGGTTTGGACCACCTTGGATTGGGTTGAATTGACAAGCATTTGCCAGGTGACCGAGTCGTCCACATGATGCACACAGACGACACTGCAGGTAAGCTCGGTGAGGTGCATTACACTTGTTGCACATCAGTGCAGTACCGGCATAAGGTTTCCTAGCAGGAGGTTGAGCAGCAGCAAGGTTTATAACAGCTTTGTTTTGGATAGCAAAGCGGCATATGTTATCCAAATGTCCCCGCCGTCCACAGTAGGTACATTTGAAGCAGGGTATGAGGTTTGAATGATGACGGTTGCATCGTTTGCACCATGGGGCAGTTCCAAAGTACGGCTTCCTAGCTGGTGGCGCTGCCATTTGGCTAGGTCCCGCTTGATTAGGTGTAACTGCTGCGGGTTTCTTTGAAGCCTTACGCTTCCTTGATTTTGGTGCAGGCTTGACTTCGGCTTCCTTTGGTGACTCTTGAGTGGCTTCATTGTTGAGACGAGACATGGCAATGCCTAAATCCACCGTCTTCAGAATCACTTCGCCTATTTGCTGAGCAAATTTGGCAGTCTGCTCGGATATCTGCGTATCGTTGCGATGAAGAGACATTCTGGAGGAAGTGAAGGATATAGGAGGAAACAATGAAATGTTATCGGAAAATAAAACAAAACAGAATGGCAATGCATAAGAATTTGCGATCATTTGTTTGTTACCTAAGTCAAACAAATGAGACGGTGACAAATCAAAGTAAGCGGATCATATTAATGTATCACTGAAGACATGCTTGCCTATAAGTGAACACTCACCCCAAGAGTTCCCAGGTAAGAGTGATTGGTCCGATACTGCGGATTTGTACGAACACTCTAGCCTTTGACAGAAAACTCAGGGTACAGGCATTCACTCTTCCAGTTTGCACGTGTTCACATTATAAGACCCAAACTTTGACGAGATTTTGAAAACTTAGAGGGTTCAAAACCTAGTAATCAATCATCCTAGAACAGATGATTGGTTTTCAAGGTGGTTTTGAAATTTGTGTTCTTGTTGTGGTTATCACTTAAGGATAGGTGACGGTATTGTTTTACGACTAAAAGCAAGTAAACTCGCGTTAGGGTCCTAGGAAGGTTATAGACTAGGTCAAAGGATTACTAATAACCTAATTCCCTATAACCATGGGCTCTGATACCAACTTTTCTGTCACACCCCGACCACGTAAAACAACAAACGTGGCGGAAACGTCGGGGAGTGTTGTAACAAAATCATTGTTTCATAACACATGGGAATTTGAATAGTGTTTTATTGATTAAAAGCGTTACAATGTCTTGACAATTAAAGAAACATAACATAAATAACTAGTCTTGCATCTTTTATTGCCGCTAAGGCCCAAGTCCGCCTAAGTGTATCTTGATAAATCCTATGCATCATGTCCTGAAACACATGTGAAAATAGGTACGTCAGCATAAAAATGCCTGTGAGATACATAGGTTTTGTGAAAATAGAATTCATGACTTATGTTTAAGAAAATGTTTAGTCATGAACCTTGTAATTTGCTTTGTTTTGTATATCATTTGAAAAGTGATAAATAAACCAAATGATATATATGTATAAAAGAATAATACATGGTTAAGTAAATAACCAAGTAAAATGAGTTTATATCTGATAAGTTGTTTGTAAAACAATGTATTGTGAAAAGTATGTTACTTGTATAAAATGTTATACGTCTAAATTGAAATGATTCAAATAACGCTACGATATGTAATACCATACAAGCACTTATATATAGGAAGTACCAGCGGTGTATCCACCATGCTTGTATCATATTACACACGCCTCGTTACTTAAATCACTTACTCAAACCAAACCACCAAAGTAAAATGTTTATGTATAATCAAATGTCAAAATGTTTGTGTGAAAACCATGTCTAATGTCTATGCCTAATGTAAATCATGAATTGTGTATATCAATGTCAAAATGTTTATGTCTAATGTAAACCATGAATTGTGTATATCAATGTCAAAATGTTTATGTCTAATGTAAATCATGAATTGTGTATATCAATGTCAAAATGTTTATGTCTAATGTAAATCATGAATTGTGTATATCAATGTCAAAATGTTTATGTCTAATGTAAATCATGTAATGTGTATCCAAAATATCATGTATGGTAAGTGAAATATATCAACTAAACCATATGTAAAATGCACAAAAACAAGGTATTGAAGTAAAACATGGTTTAAATCAAAGTTATGTTTTGTGGAACAAATGCATGCTATATTGTTATAAACATCTATGCGGTATTGTGAAAATGCATACATCCAAGCCTTGTGACTGTGGCGATAAACCCCTAAACGAATTTAAAGGTCTATATGTGTTATGTTTATCGAATTCGGTCATTCCTTCCATCCAAACATACCTAGGATGTCAGGAACGGGAGTTGTCAATTCCTATGGTACCACTACCTACTAACGAATGGCGTGATCAACGTTTATGAATGTATATTGTCCCATTTAAACAAACCAAATGTCATACCAAAATGTACACATGTGATAAATAACAAATGTACTAAGTATGCAACAAATGAACATACATAGCATGTGATGTGAAATGTATTGTAAAACAATGTACTAAGTATGCACACAATGGACATACATAGCATAAAAATAATGTAAAACGATGTACTAAGTATGCAACAAAGGACATACATAGCAAAAACATAATGAAATCATGTACTATAAATGTACTAATGAACATAACAAGCATATGATATGAAAACATGAAAGGCATGAAAGTAACAAGTAGGCACATGTGTTTCACCCCAAAATGTTTGGAAAACAGTAAAAGAGGGGTCTATGTACTCACTTGAGATTGCTCAATAGTCCTAGGATAACCACCAAGCAATGCTAGAAGATCACGGAATCAAACGGTACCTAATATAGGTAACTACATTAATAAACCGGACCTAAATCGGAGGATCGGATAGAATGAGGGTTCGTAAACCAGATGAGTATGGAAACTCATGTAATATGGTTTAACAAAGCCTACATACTAAAATGAAACTTAACCTAAGTGCCTACGACCCATTACGACCCGTTTAGGTAGTTTATGCTACTTTAACGCGTCGTTCGCGTGAAACGCGTTCGGACCGCCTAACTAGTCCTATGACAAGTAGAATATGCCTTAAGATGTCTAATATTGTTTCCAAATCAGTTTAGATGTCAAAAGTTATGTTACATATGTTTAAAATGAATTTTGGCGTCAAAGGGGTATTTTGGTAATTTAACTAAGGCATATAAACTACCTATCATACAACTAACTACACGTCGTGACCATAAGGTATAACCTCGGAAGGTTATTCCCTATATAATACGGTCACCTAATGTGTTTGGTCGGATCCTAATGATCGACCAAACGGGTCGGGTTCGAAAGTATAAGCGATTGTTTTGATCGCTTACCTTACGACCCTAGACAAGCACCAAACTGAAAGTGACGAGCTAAGCATGTTAAAACATGCTCAACTAAGTTTAGAAAACAGGTTTGGTATCAAAACAAACGGTTTTGATACCTAAGAGTAGTTTGGTTACAAAATACGCAAGAATGCGCATTTTGGCCGAAACTACGACTCGTCACTGAGCCTAGATAACGTGGTAATCAGTAGGTATAGTCACTAGGGACTATAACCATCGTGATTACGCTCACGTTATGAAGTTCAAACGAACTTCGCATTGACCATAAACTGGTCAATGCAGAAAGTCAAACAAAGTTTGACTTTAACGCTAAAACGAATGAAAAGAACGAAAGAACACTTACAAAGGGTCCCCGCAAGTTTGATCTTCCAAGTAATCTCAGGTAGGAAGTGTATAAGCACAACCACTTAGAGAAAAACTCAGATTTCAAGTGGGTTTTGCAAGTGAATCAAAGGGGTATTTATAGGATTTGGACCACCGTTAGGATTGTTCCTCGAATACCGTGCTTTGATCTTGTCCCTACACTTGTTGCAACACTAAGGTAACTCAAATTGGCCCCCCATTATCAGGAAGAGGCAAGTGTGGGAGAGTTTTGAGTGGTTAACAGCTGTAAACAGCTGTTAAAACTGATTATTCTGATCGGGGAGCCTGAAACGGGCCGCGTAAGGGACACCCCAGGGCTTACGCGGGCCGCCTGGGTCTTTTGATCAGAAGTAAACTTTCACAAATGACAGTTTTGGTCCCTGTTATGCATTAAAGCCATTTCCGACACGTTTAAGGCCCGTTAAGCCAACGTTAAGGCCCTAAAATGATGCCTAAACATTGTGGACATGAAACATGCTAAAAAATATGCCGGATGTTGGTTCGTTTGGTCGTACGATCGCGATGTTCGCTTAATTACGATGGAATGCGCATAAGTGCGAAAAACGATCCAAATTGCGCGACGAATGGATTTTTGACAAGCCAATCACCTAAGCATAATATTATAATGCTTACATAAATTTTTGGATGTCCGGATGTATTCAGAACGTAAGTTATGCGCGAAAATGCAAACTTGTGCACTTTTTGACGCTTTTAGTCCCTGAATGACCCAAAAGTTTATTTTAGCACACCGAACCCCTCAAAGCCTATTTATAAGCTATGTAAAGGATATTTATGGTATGTTTAACTCATGGTCATGTTTCGGAATGTCTGTTACAGTTCAAATCGGCATACTTTCGCAGTTTGTCGAATTTAGTCCCTGTAAGCGATTTAAACTTGATTTTGTCATACCAAAGCCTTCAAAACTTATTTCTAAGTTATGTAAAGGTTATTTAAGGTATGTGTAGCCTATTTCACTATTCCATAGTGTTCGTTGCATTAAACTGGTTATATTTACGCATCAGTGCGCGTATAACCTTCCAGAAAGCGATTTAGAACCCGAAATCGAACAAGAATTGATATGTGCAAATGATACACATATTTGTACAATTCCCAAGTATGAAATACAATATTTAATTGGTTTAGTATTTTTTTGATGGTCGTAGTGACCCAGGTGTCACAACGTGCTTGGTTCCAAAGACTAAGTGCCTTCCTTGTCAAGATCGGTTTCAAATGCAGTCGGGCCGACCCATCCCTTTTCGTTTTCAAAACCGATACTTTTCTTGTCTATTTACTCATATACGTAGACGACATTATAATTACTGGAAATGATTCCAAAGTGATCAACAGTTTAACAACCCGTCTACACAACGAGTTCAAAATCAAAGATCTTGGCTCTTTAAGTTATTTCCTCGGTCTCGAGGTCATTAACACTCCTTCCGGTCTATTTCTTAGCCAAGAAAAGTATGCTTATGATATTCTATCTCGTGCGGGTCTCCTAGATTCCAAGCCAGTTGCCACCCCTCTCAACACAACTGACACTTTCATCTCCACCGGTACCTCTGTTCATGACCCCACCCTCTATCGTTCCTTAGTTGGTGCGCTCCAATACCTTACCATCACCCGCCCCGATCTCTCGTACGCTGTAAACCAAGCAAGCCAATATCTTCAAAACCCTACCACTTCCCACTTCCAGCTTGTAAAAAGGATTCTGAGATATGTCAAAGGTACTTTATCTTTTGGTCTCACGTTCAACAAACCTACTAAAACAACCTTAGTGGGTTACTCGGATGCGGATTGGGCTCGATGTATAGAAACTAGACGTTCAACGTATGGCTACTCGATTTATTTGGGTGGAAATTTGATTTCATGGAGCACCAAGAAGCAACCAACTGTAGCACGGTCAAGTTGTGAATCTGAGTATAGAGCAATGGCTAACACCGCGGCTGAAATTATTTGGATTACGCATCTTCTACGAGAGTTACATGCTCTCCCACCGGACCGTCCTACTCTTCTATGTGACAACAAAAGCGCTATCTTCTTAAGTCAAAACCCGGTCTCCCATAAACGAGCCAAACACATTGACATCGACTATCATTTTGTTCGTGAATTAGTTTCCGCCGGGCGTCTTCATACAAAATTTGTTCCTACCACGCTTCAGGTAGCCGACATCTTCACCAAAAGTCTTCCGCGACCACTTTTTGAACGCTTCCGTACGATGCTTCGCGTTGGTCCGCTACCGTTTCGCTTGACGGGGGGTAATAGCGGCAAACATAGTAGTGGCAAAATCAAATAATTCAATTTTTATATTTAGTCAACTCTGTTATACTTTCCATCTATCGAGGAGATATTTTCTCCATTTTGGTGTAATGTTCAGTGTATATATTTGTCAATATTGTATAATGAATTTGAAGGAAAACTTCACACCTTTCAGCATGTATAATGCTTAACCGTTCAGAGGAAAATGTCTGACCAATTCAGATTAGAGGTCTTAACCATTCAGTCTCTGTATAAATCTTAACCATTCAGAGGAAAATGTCTGAACCATTAAGATATCTACTCGTGAAACAAAAAGTCTGAACCATAAAGTGCTAAACCAGTAAGAGGTCTGAACCATTAAGAGGTAAACAAACAGCCCCTTAGGCTATGTGGTATGGTGATGGTCCTCCCTTGAAGGATGATCCGCTACGTAGGATCCATGTAGGATGGGTGTGAGGATGGGGAAAAGAGGATGGAGGTATGGAAATGGGGGGATGGACCTAAAATGTGTGTATATATATATTGTATGTATAGGTGTATGAGAGAGGGAGAGTGATGGTTTTCGTCTTCTTGTGGATCGTCACCATCGTCCCATACTTGACGCCGAGGATGAAGCCGAGGGGGGGGGGATGGTGTTCCCACCGGCGCCGTTCAGAACCATCCGGGGACGGTCCCCATACCCAGAAGCCTTACAAAATATAAAATCATAGTCATTGACTCATTTCACTTAGACTATCTCCAATGTTAAGAATGCCCTTAGGCGCCCTTAACTGTCAAGTCAACTGGCACATCATATATCCTTACAAATCATTAAAAATCATGAAATTCCTTACAAATTTTTACAACTGTGCCTATAGTTATCATAACCAATCCCGAATAATTTCGTAAGCAATAAAACCTTGTGTTTTATTTATTGGATTGTGTAATTATCCATGATATTTGCACATTTTCAATCCTTGTTCAATTTCAAACTCTAACATTTTCTGGAAAGTTATACGTAAACTGTTACGTAAACGTAATCATTTTAACACAACGTGCGCTCCGGAACAATGACATAAGCTAAACCTATCTTAAATACCCTTAACATAACTTAGAAATAAGTTTTGTAGGGTTCGGTCTGTGAAAATTATGCTTATTTGATCACAAGGACTATTTACGTCAAACTACGAAAGTCTGCCAATTTCTAGCAACGTACACTCCGGAACAAGAACATAAGTTAAACATGCCCTAAATACCCTTAATATAACTTAGAAATAAGTTTCGAAGGGTTCGGTATGGCAAAAACTTGTTATTTCATGCACAGGGATTAAATGCATCAAAACTGCGAAAGTATGCAAATTCGCGTATATTCTGCATTCTGACCATATCCGTACATCCAAAAAAAAATTTAATCATTAAAATATTGTATTTTGGTGATGGGAATGCAAAAATACCTTTCATTTCGCAATTTGGATCGTTTTTGCGTTCATTACAACTTTCGTCGTAATTAACCGAAAAACACAACTGTACAGCCAAACGAACCAACATCCATGATATTTCCAAGCATATTTCAAGTCCCTATGCTATAACATCCATATAAAACCTGAATTTGAGGTTAACGGGGGTTATACGCGTCAAAAACCATCAAAACATGCTGCAGGGACTGAAACTATTAAAACAGAAACTATTGACAAAATGGCTCCCCTCACGCCACGCGACAGCCCCCTGATGTCCTGGCGTGACACGCGACAGAGTCCTGTTTTCAGAACTTTCTAAACAGCTTCCTAGCTGTTGCAAACTGATTTCCAACTTGGTTTTTGCAATCTTGTGGGCTATTTAAGTATTCCCCAAGGCTTGTAACCTGGTCCAAACACTTGTAGGGATGAGATTAATCCCTGGGCAACACATAAACACTTGTCATGATCCTATGATTCAAGGATTAGTATAAATAGCCAACTTCATTCATTCAACAACTTGCTCATTCCTTTCTTCTTCTCACATCTGCTCTAATTGGAGGCTACCACATTGTTGGAGGCTTCCTAACTGAATTTCCTTCTTCCTAGAACACAAGTGAGTGTTCTAACTAGTCTTGTTTATTTATTTTTAGCTATTTCAAGCTAAAAGTCAAACAATGTTTGACTTTCGGCTTTGACCATGAATTGGTCAAGACAAAGTTCAATTGAACTTTGCAACGTGATCGTAATCACGATGGTTATAATCCCTTGCGATTATACCTACTAATTACCATGTTTACTAGTCATAGTGACGAGTCAAAGTTTTGGTCAAAATGCACGTTTATGTGCATTTTACGACAGAACTATTTTCGGGTATCAAAACACTTTGTTTTGATACCAAATCAGTTTTCCAACTAAGTTAAACATGTTTTGACATGTTTAACTCGTCACTTCTAGTTTATTGCTTATTTAACTCGAGTGGTCTTGACCACCGCTTTAACTTTCGAATCCCACCCGTTTGGTCGATCTTAGGATCCGACCAAACACATGTAGGTGACCATAGTTGTATAGCGAATAACCTACTGAGGTTATACCTTATGGTCACTTCATTTGGTTAGTTATTTTATAAGTCGTTTATATGCTCTTTAAAAATGACCAAAATGCCCTTTTTGAACATTAATTCATTTTAAGCATATGTAATTAAACTTTTGGTATCTAAACTGATGTAATAACATTTTCAACCATGTTTGGACATATAACACTTATCATATGACATATATAACCATCTGAACGCGTTTTTACTCAAACAACACGTTAAAGTAGCATAAACCACCTTAACGGGTCACAACGGGTCAAAAGCACTTAGGATTACTTTCTAATCAGAATGTAAAGTTTATTAAATCATGCCATATGAGTTCCAATACTCATTTGATTTATAGAACTTCATTCTATCCTACCGCCGGTTTAGGACCCGACTTATTAACATAGTTATCAATACTAGGTGCCACTTGATTCCTTGATTCCACGAGCTTTGTAGTTCACTTGATTCAAGGATACTTTGCAATCCTAAGTGAGTACATAGACCACTCTTTTACTCTTTGCAAATATTTTGGGGTGAAACACTTGTGCCTATATGTTACTTTCATGCTTTCATGACATGTACATGCTATGTTCATCTAGTACACATATAGTACATGATTTCAATTATGTTTTGCTATGTATGTTGACTTAGCATGCTAGCACATTGATTTCAAGGATACTTTTGTGGCATATGTTGACTTAGCATATGAGCACATTGATTTACATTACATTTTGCGGCATATGTTGGCTTAGCATATGAGCACATTGATTTACATTACATTTTGCGACATATGTTGACTTAGCATACGAGTACATTGATTTACATTGCATTTTGCTTCATATGTTGACTTAGCATGCTAGCACATTGATTTCAATGACCCATTTTGCTTCATATGTTGACTTAGCATATTTAGCACCTTGATTTCATGAATCTTTTACTTCGTATGTTGACTTAGCATACTTAGTACATGGGTTACAAAAAACATTTTACATGAAATGCTTACATTGATTATGACATTTTGGTATGTTGATCGAGATATGATACATTCATTAACATTATCCCACCGACCGGTAGTATGTATGGTTTACCATAGGTTTGATAACCTCATTCCTACTTCCTAGTTAGTTTGGAAGTATCCATTTGGGGAATGACAGAATCCGATGAACATTTGATAAACCTTTGTCTTTATAAGGGTTTATCCGACAGACAACAAGGCTTGAATGTTTTCGAATGAAAAACCACATAAATGTTCATAACAATAAAAGCAATGGTTTTCAAAACATAACTTTTGAATTAAACTTTTGTTTATTCAAAGACATTGTTTTGTACATGACATTTGGTTACACAAGACATTTGGTTGCACATGAAATTATTACATGTGGTTTGAGTAAAGACTTTTTACTTGCAATACAAGACATTGGTTATTATTAGACATTTGTTATACAAGACATGGTTTATACTTGATATTAGACATGGTTTATACATGACATTTGACATTGGTTTAACAAGACATTATTTGGTGGTTATTGGTAAGTGATTTAAATAACGAGACACGTGTAATGTGATAAAAACATGTTGGATACGCAGCTAGTACTTCCTATATATAAGTGCTTTTATTACATTACACATCGTGGTGTTATCTAAACCACTTCGAAAAATACAAGACATGACATTTTTAGACAAGACATTTTATACATGACACGACATATTTTACACAAGACATGATATTCTATTTCAAGACATGACATATTTTACACAATTTATTACCATTTGGTTATTTATTTAACCATGCATTATTTCTTTTAAATTATTTGATTTTCACATTGATTTTCATAAGATTTTACAAAAGAAAACATTTTTATAAAGGTTCCTGGCTACTTTTCAGTTAAACAATTCTTTTAACAAAATCAAAGCCATGAATCCTCAACAACAAACCTATGTTACTCACAGACATTTTTATGCTGACGCACCTATTTTCACATGTGTTTCAGGTGCTTAAGTTTGACTGTGAGCATGCTTCACATAGGGCGGACTTGGGCCTTAGTGACTTTAAAACCTACAAGACAATTGTTGGGTATTAATCGTATTCTCCAAAACAATTTAATCAACTAATTCAATGATACCAAACTTTAAGAACCATGTGTTATGAATTTGTAACGTGACTCCCAAATGTTTCCGCAGTGTGTAGTTGCATATTACACGATTGAGGTGGTACACAAATCCCTAAAATCCTAATTACAATTCCTGAAAAAAAAAAGTAAATAAAACAATGGAAATGACACAAGAACCTAGAAAACTCAAGCCCTTAAGTTTGGGCGGTTGACATTCAGACATGATCTTCCAACGCTAAATCTAATTTCGGACAGCTCCTACGTGGCTCAGGTGGCACATTGACGGGCGCGATGGAGTTAGTCTTAATTAAGAGAGTAAAATGCCAACATAGTCATTGTGTTTTGTCAAAATTTTACCTATAATCTCCAACTTTTAAAAATTACACTCTTGCTTCCTGTGGTTTGACAAGTTGTTACTCGGATAGTCCCTAAAGCGAATGGAGGTTAGTTTTTCTAGTTAACTCTATGTGAAATGACTAAACTACCCTTACTATTTAAAAATAATACTTAAAACATAAAAAGAAATACAACTAATATTTATAATTAACTGAAACCCACTTTTTTTTCATTTAAAACATAACACCTCCACCACATACCCTCTTCATCTTCTTCTTTTCCACCTGTCGTCTTCTCCACAACCGGTATCATATCCGGCAACGACTACCCCACCAGCACCACCACCCACTAACACAACATCACCACCACTGGTTACTTCTGCCCCACCTCTAACCACCCCTACATCCCCTCACCTTCGACAACCCTTGCCACCCTCCCACCTTCACCCACTCTTATAAAATGTACAAATAATCAGATTCGTTTCTGCTACCTTGCACTAAATAATAGTTTTTATATGCCAAAGTCATAAATAAATTCATCAATGTTATATCCTACACACAATTTTAATAAAAAAATGCAACATAAAGTTCAAAGATTTATGTAAGAAGCTAAAATTTTCTTGTAGATGTTCTGCACCATAGAAGCAACAATGGAGTTTAAAATCCATGAGTTGCTTACAACAATTGCACCACATGAATTTGCTTTTTTATTTGAATTTCAATTAGAAATTGTTGTTCATTGTTCATTGGTACATGCTCTTAATTGTTTCCTGTAATACAGTTAAAAAGTGAACAAAATCATTCAAATGAAGAAGATGTAGAAGGAGATAAGAGGGTATAAATGGATGAGCTTAACGGAGAACATGAATAGGGAGATTTGTTGTAGGGGATTAACGACAGTGGTGTGGTGGTGAGAAAAAATTCGATGGCGATTGGTGGTGGTGATGAACAATAAGCGGGCTACCGGAATTTCAAATATGGGAAGAAGGATGGGTTGTTTTTTATTAATTTAATAAACACTTGGTTTAATAAGAAAAAAAGATGGGGCTCATGTGTTTGTTAATTTATTATTTCTTTATATTTTATCATTAAGGGTAATTTAGTCATTTTACATAGAGTTAACCAGAAAAAGTAACATCCATCCGCTTTAGAAACTATACGAGTAACAACTATCAAACCACAGGGAGCAGGAGTGTAATTTTAGAAAGTTGGGGACTATAGGTGAAATTTTGGTAAACCACAGAGACTATTCGAGCATTTTACTCTAATTAAGATTTATTTATAAAAGTAAAATAAAAGAAAATAAAGAGTTAACTTCTGTTTTGCTCTATGTGGTTTGTTCGTTTTAACGGTTTTTTCTCAATCGTTAAAAAAGTGTCATTTTCGTCCCAGGTGTTTCTATTTTATTGCCAGTTTGCTCTCCAACTCTTAACTCAATTAAATGATTCAATTAAAGGTAGGGGTATTTCGGTAATTTTAGATATAAGGATTTATTTATTTATTATTAATTCTTTAAATCCATTTTGAATTAATATACATTATAGATATAATAAAGTATGCATATATTTCATCTTCACCCCACTTGAATGACTACCACCACCACAATCTCCATTGACATCCTTCAACCTGTTACCGCCACCACAATCTCCGACCAACTACCGCCAGCCATCAAATCCAACCCGTAGACCACCTGCAACCATTAAATAACCACCACTCGATTTGCCTTCTCGTTGCTTGGCTTCTATTGTTCGGTGGCCGGAGTTGCGGGTGAATCATACAACGGCGGTGACAAGTCAGATATGCAGTGAAGGGGGTGAGCAAGATCTGCTTAGGGTTCATGGGGGTGATTTTTAGATCTAGTTTTCTTCGGATCTGATCCAAATCCGTTCATCTAGATCCACGACGGCGGCGTGGAAGTGGTGGTGTCTAATGATAGTGGCTTACAAAACGTAAAGAGAGAGTGAGAGGGGGGGGGGGGAGAAATAAAGAGAAATGGTGACAACGGTTCATGGAGGTGGTGGTGTCTAATGGTGACGACTGTTCGTGGAGGTGGTTGTGTCTAATGGTGATGGTAGTTCGTGGAGGTGGTGGTGTCTTCTGATTATACCCGTGGTACCGTGAATTCGAATTGCATAGTGAAATTGATGTTGTTAGATTTTTTTTATTTTGTTTATAGATGGTGAAGGATTTATATAAGTTGGTTTGAATAGGTTTTATTAGGAACTTAGAGAAGGGTTTATGTTTTTTTTCACAGGAGCTATGATGGTTAGATGAAAGGAAAGAATAGAACTATAATGGTGTTTAACCGAGATTAAGGTCGTGTGGCTATATAAGGAGATCAAGGGTCTCATTGTTGTGGTACCAGTTTAGAAGAGACTATACTACCCTGTAAACCCTTGATCCTTCAATGCACCACCACCTCCCATCGTTGACCAACTCACCATCAACCACCGACATCATTGCCACTGCAACGTTAGTTGCTTGCGAAGCTGCTTGCGTCCCAGGACTAAGTCACCCCCGTCACCATCGTCGCATCTATCACCGCCACCATCTTAACCAGTTGAAACTAATTATTTTCGTTTGTTATTTTCATGAGTGAAAGTCTAAGGAGTTAGGGTATTTGAGTTTTCTGAATTGTGTAATTTTTATGTTTGGAAACTAGTGATCGATTTGTTGACTCGAGGTGTTTTGTGAATCATAGTTTACTACAACCAAGTAAATGTACGTGTTTCTGAAACAAAGGTGTTAAATGGGTCGTGTTTGCAGGTTGACGGGTCCAACCCGACCCAAACTTGAAAATTTTATGTCACTCTCTGACTCGCAGCGGAATGGTACGGGGCATGACGTGGAGTGTCTGGTTGGACATACAACTGGATCATAAAGTGGGTGTTTGGCCGGTCAAATGGAGGAGTCATGAGTTGTGCATTGATTGGAGCTATCGGGGGTTCTGTTTGAGAGTTAAAGCGCCAGAAAGTGTCGATTAAGTGACCATAATGTCCACAATATGTGAAAATGCGGCGCAGGGAGTTGACTGGGTGATGTTTTCGATAAGTGGGGCACTGTGGAAAATGTCCCCAATAAGGTTTTCTGTAAGGTGTAGGATTAGGGGTGACCTGATTTAGTGGAATAACTGGTATGGCATAGTTTTGGTTGCTTTCACTCCTCTGATAGTTGTTTTCGTGTGAAAACTTCAGCTTCAGACTCTTCAATCTGATTCGTGGGGGCGTTGGCGTTAAGAGCCTGTTGAACTTGAACGACAATGGCATTTGTTCACCTATTAAAGCTGCCATTCGGAAGTTAGAGACCTTGGGTGACGACGACAGCGATGATAAGGCGGCATCTGCGAGAGACAAACATAAGTAAGGTGTACGACCCATAATGAGAATAGAGGGACAGATGAATGGATTTATGAAATCATGGAACTCAGGGAAATCTCATAAATCGAGAATACAAATCGCATAAAAATATTAAAGGGCATCAAAGGAAAGCGAAAGTCTAACCCGTTGACAAAATACAAAAAGATAGGGTGATTTATTTGAAAATCATTAGAATCTCGTGGAATATTAAAGATGTATTCCAGTGGTAAAAACACAAAACAATGTAATCGCCACATGGAATGCGAGAAAATAATAAAACTTGTGATAAAAAAAATTTCATCATAAAATATTGAAAATTTATAGGCTTGACACATCATGACTTTCGTGCGTCACTTCCGTAATTACGTGTGCACCCGCAATAACCAAGCTTTCGCATGGTCCTAATACGTTTACCCATTGACATACAACTTGTCGCAACCCCCGTTCCCTAATTACCCGGGAACGAACGGCCGTGGCCAGTTTCAGTGGTATCGGTGTTTATCATTTTGGCAGCGGAATTACATCAGGACCGTAGTTAGGAAATATTTTATCAGAGTAAAATACCACGCTTTTAATATATTAAACACATGGTAAAATCCCAAGTTTCAAGTACACACATTTTTCATAGGGATAAACCCTATTTTATTTAATAAAACATCTCTTTATTTTAGGTAACTTTATAGCCACTTTTCCAAGCCTTCAGTGCTGTCCAGCTGGCTTCTATTTGGCTTTCACATTTTGTTACCTGAAACGCGTTTAAAAACATTTTGTCAGTGGGAAATACTGGTGAGTGAATCCCAGTTTAATCAAGTTAAGTAAAACCATTGTACAGTATTGAGGGATGTCGCACAATTACATTTGTTTCCATCTACTTTAATTACCACCCACGGTACTGTCAACTCGACTTGTGGTCATGTTACTACTCACAATGTAGTAACAAATTTTGTATACAAAACCCCAACATACCGACGATAATTGTAGAATACAAATACTCAATCACTGTTTAATATAATGTAAATCATATGAGGTATTGTAAAAATAATTTGCAAAAAGGAGATTACTCACATTGCTGTATTAAATACACAAATGCACACGCGTTAGTATAATAACCCAATATTTACATTAGTAATACCCTCTCCGAGACGGCATTCCAACGACTACGTCGGGCAGAACCACGACGGCCGTTACGGAACCCTGGATCAATCGGGCAGCGTATCTAATACGTAACCGAGGTTATGATACTTACAACGGGGCAGAACTTCGTTATTTAGGGGGGTATTATACCCGAGAATTAATTCTACACTATTGAAATTCGAGAGAGAAAGAAGTTTATGAGCGAATTCGACTGAACAACCGATTGCATCTATTTATAGGGCTGATTTCTCAGTCCCTCGCGGCCCGCGAAGACCCAAGGGTCGTCTTACGCGGCCCGCGATCTAGGGATCTAGGCTTTAGCTGCGCTGATTCGAACATGTAGACTTGACACGGATTGGGACACGTGGCACGATAGGGTTTCGCCTGGGATTTAAGCTGTCGCGGCCCGCGTAGGTTACTGCCTACACGTTCGCGGCCCGCGAGCGAGGTCTGAATCTTGTTTTTATATAATTTTAATAAAAATAGAGGTATTAGGACGTATTGGGATATTTTAATTATTTTTAGGTTGTCGAAAATTATTTAGGAGGGTTGTTATACAACTTAACCCAAAAGAAATCATGAATTAATAAATGACTCAAGTTGAATGATGTAAAATGATGTGTCTGGACATGAATTAACAAGGACACGTTTGACGTATCAAAGTGTTGTTAGTTCACGTGACGTGTGGTGTGACATGCTTGGCATAATAAGTATTTGTAGTCTCATCGTTAGTCCCCGGGTAGACAAACTGCTCCATTAATTGGATTTATACGAATGTCAGCCTATATAGGACATCCCGACTACCGGTACTTAACCCCTCCACTTACTACATGTCTGTCACAAGAACTCACTTTGACGAGATTGAAAACTCAAATGAAAATCAAACCTCAAAATATAAAAAATAAAAAAAATCTAAGAGTAAGCGAAATCCATTGAATATGAAAATGATTGAGTAGTTATAAAAACTCGAGAATGAAATACATTAGAGTCCAAGAATAATTAAAATGCATAGAAGAAATAAGTCACTTTAAAACTTTAGATAAAATGGAATAGAAAATAAATAATATTTGAGTATTTAATATTAATATATAATATAAGGTGTGTGCATGTGTTACGTTTAATAAATTTGTTAGAACCTGAGGAGATTGTAAATACTGATTATCACAATAAAATTCACGAATAAAGAGACATTATCATAAATTGTTTTCTAATGATTCATGTATTCAAAAGTTTTACAGCAATGACTTTACAATCTCCTCCTCATCCGATCACTCACTAGAGTTATCGTACAAAAGAGAATGTGTGTGAAGTGATGAACAGATCACTAACAGGTGTGATCTATTTATACACGTACTAAGACCACGAGGAGTGGTAGCATTGGTTGGGCGGGGGAAGCCAGCCAACACTGGCTAAGTCACTCCGTGCCAGCGTTGGTGTTAGCGTTGCCCTTTTGACGTCGCTATGGAGCCTGTCATGGGGCGGGGTGGTGGGGTGATGTGGCTAGCCACGATTGGACCTTCATTTTTAAGTTTGATTTATTTTATAAATCTCAACTATTTATAAAAAATAAAGTCAGCCGACATGGCTGCCCAACGCCGCTAACCCACGCTGCTTCCACACCACACTTTTTTGGGGTGGTCTAGTGGACCCCACTATCGCCACGTGTCGAGCAAAGCCCCCAACCCAAGCCCCCTACTCCCCGCAGTCTAAATCTCTGTTCGTGATGTCAGCTGACGTCACCCTGATAATGACATTTAACATTCCTAACAGAAATGATTCTCAGATGTTTGCAAACATCTGAGCAATCTTATCCTCTATTCTAGGTTATTCTAAACACTGTTGAAATAAAGTACTATTACATTGAATAAACACGGTTGATATGCGTGAAATGCAACATATAAATTATATCAAATACGGCGTAAAATCAACTCTTTTTCAGTACTAATGTTGGAAAAAACATGTTTCTTTGTTTTTTTTAATTTAGAGGGTCAAAAGATCTTAAATGCACAAAAGAAGCAAAATAACGACAAAAACCAACATAAATACAATTGATGAGAAGTTGACACTTCATACCGACCCTCCAAGCTTCACCCCAAGGCCAAAAATAACAAGTCCGAAGGCTGACACGAGGTTGTGTCACCTTGGCACGGGGCCGTCCCAATCATGATTCTCTGCAGAAGAAAGGACAAAAGCAAAAGACAAACCAGGCACACCAACACGGGGCCGTTCTAAGGCAACACGGGGCCGTGGTCAACTCCTAAATTTGCAGAATCTTGGATAGTACAACAAGTACAATGGCCACGGGTCCGTGTTAGTACAAGATCTGACATTTGCAGTTAACGAAAAAGAGAGAGAATGACCAACACGGGGCCGTGTTGATGCTCTGATTTCAGCTATAAATAGGTGTGTTTGGTTTCATTCCAAACCATCCCATGGCAAACCACTTCTCCCACACTTGCCACCACTCCACCACCACTACAACACCATCATCCACCACCATCATCTATCTTCCATCATTTAGAGTATGTAGTAGTCTCGGGATCCAAGATCGATTGTAAGAGTTCTTGTCAAACAAAGGCCATGCTTGGCTAAACTCTTACATCACTTGGTGAAGACAAATCTTTTATGTATTTTTTTTTTATTTCCAATCTTTGGCTCCTTTTTATTTTGGCATGTATTACTGACTTTAATAACTAGTTTTTTATATTGAAGACGAATTTATCTAACCATTCTTCATACGTTGTTGATTCACATATTCGTGTCTTTACGGTCTATATAAAGCGGGTTAACTACTTGGAGGGGGGGTTAGAAGGGTGGTTGGGTAATTTTATGTCTCGTTCAGTGTATAGATACTGCGAGAACCTGGTTCAAGCTTAGTACTACTTCACGGTTTGGGCGTTCCTGTGCGCCCTAGAAGAAAGTAGGAAACCGCTTGAATCCCTTATCTATAAACTACTATTAAAACTTTAAACCAACCCTACGAGGACTGTATCCCTGCTGACTCAGACCGAAGGGTTGAGGGTAACGCTGCCTGGAAGGGGGCCTACCACTTTTCGCATTAATAACTTACTTAATTATCTTTTAATAATCCGACCTTGCTGGACTATATCCCTGCTGACTCAGACCAATAGGTTGAGGGTAACGCTGTCTGAAAGGGGGCCTACTACTATAACTTAAAGATAATCTCTTAAAATGCCA
This sequence comes from Helianthus tuberosus, assembly GCA_030545235.1. Taxonomy (NCBI): domain Eukaryota; kingdom Viridiplantae; phylum Streptophyta; class Magnoliopsida; order Asterales; family Asteraceae; genus Helianthus; species Helianthus tuberosus. Next base: position 81,446,341 of record CM060388.1, read on the forward strand.
AAAGTGCGGAAATCATTAAAGGATACATAAAAGAGGAGTTGGAACCAAGTGATTCCTTCTTGTCTATCTGTTTTTTCCTTTTATTTTTATTTTCGCTTTTTAGTTTATCTTTTTATAATTTTAAAACCTTTTTAGCAAAGTTTGGTTAGATTAGACGTTAACGATAAGCCGGTATTAAAAGCTCTTGTGTCCTTGGACGACCTCGGTATCTTGCCATAACTATACTACGTCCGTGATGGGTGCACTTGCCCTAACGTGTGTGTAGAGTGATAGTAGTATATCATGTTTTATAAATTTAAAACTTGAATTTGCGATTAAAAAGAGCAAAAATATATCAAAAAAATATAACCACACTCACGCACGTCAACTTTTTGGCGCCGTTTCCGGAGACACAAGGATTTTGAGAAAGCTTAAAATTAGTGGCCTAATCAAATTCTAAACATTTTTCAAAACTGCTCGCCTGTTTTCAAAACTTTTTTTTTCTTTTTTCAGTAGGATTAAGACGGGGCCGTGCCACTGGGAGACGCCCCCGTGCTGCAAAATTTCCTAAAAAGTTTTTCAATTGCCCAGATACATACCCACCCACGGGCCGTACCAGTTCAGCACGGGGTCGTGGTCAGCATTCTGTTAAATTTTAATCTTTTGTTTTCTGATCCCGAGGCTCGTTATACTTCTGGGTATCTTCCAATACAATGGATTACTATTCAAAAGACTACACCTACTACATTGAGGATGATTACGAGGAACCTTATTGTACTATTTGTGGCGAATCTCATTCGGTACAACATTGTTACCTTTTCAAACTATCAACCTCATACACCACTTATGAAGAACCATGGTTTTAGCTCCCTAACTCAAGCTTTGACTGGGACGCTAATCCGTTTGAAACCTACGAGGCCACCAACAATCAATCCCGAAGCCGAAAGCCTAATACAAAGTCTCAAATATCTAAGACTCTTAATTAAGAGATCTCGTGAAAAGGAAGAGGCCATTTGTACTAAAGAGGTAATAATCGAAAAGGTAAAAATAGAAGAACAAAATGAAAAACTCACGCATAAACCAAACCAAGAAGAAGGTAAGTCTATAACTCACGATTTTAAAATAGAACAAAATTTTCAAGAAATTCACGTTTTGCAACCTTCTTTTGAAAATCATTGTTTGGTATCTTCACATGCCAAGTTTTTAAAAGAGTTAAACACTACTACTAAAATCAAAGAGTTAGTTAGCATCACATTAACAAATGATCAAACTTCACTAATACAAGACGAATACCATGAATTAAACATAAAACTGGTACCATGTATTTTTTTTCAAAACATCTTTGTTAGTAATGTGCTAATTGATAAAGATCTTTGTGTTAACATAATGGCAAACTATATTTTTGAAAAATTGGGTACTAGTGATTTTTCTCCTCTTAAGATTTCTATTCTTCTCTCTAACCAAAAAATGATTAATGCCACGGGAATGGTTGAGGATGTCTTAATTCAAACAAACCAAGCGGTAGTACCAACCGACTTTATACCCCCTCGTGTTGGGACAACCGTTCATAAAATCCCATCAAACCTTGATCAAACGGAAGCAAAACAACCTACCACTTCAATTAGGGGCCGACAAAAGGTACGTCAATCTCGATATGAAATATCCAAAAAGAAATGGCGACCCCTTGTTGGAAGATGAGCCGGAACCACCTGATACGTGTGGTCTAGCCAAGGACCCTTATAAACGTGGCGCACCATGGAGGCATTCCATGGACTATCCAATAATAAAGTAGTTTTAATCTTAGTATAACTTTTAAGCTTTTATTCTTGAGTTTTTCTTTTAGTAGGAATAAAATACACTCAGAAGGATTGTGAGAAGGGCAAAGGACGTTGACCCAACACCCTATGCATGAAAACAGACGGCTCCCGACTGAAACTTCAATTCTGTAAGTGCAGCCCGGGGTTGTGTCAGGTAAGCACGCCCCCGTGCCCCAAGTTAACTGTAACATTTTTTATTCTGGAACCTTGACACGAGGCCATGCCCCATGGGCACGCCCCCGTGTTTGCTTTCTGAAAAAATCTGGGACTGCCACTTTTGACACGGGGCCATGTGTGATCTACACGGGGCCATGCCAAGTGTCTGTTTTCCAAAAAAAAATGTTATTTTTAACACACATCTTACGCATTTAATCAATTTAATAAATTTAACCTATTTTGGACACATTGAGAAAAATGTGTAATTTAAGTGTGGGGGGAAATTCAATAACTTGAATCTGTCTGTCCTAAATCAAACCTTACACAAAACTCTACTTGGAACCGATAAAACACCCAAAATCTTTTTCAAAAATTTTCTTTCTTTGTTTTGTCTTATTTATAGTTTAAGTTAGAAACCAAGATCTAAAATTTTCAAGTTTTTATAAAGTTTACAACCGATAGTACCGTGATAAAAAGAACCATACAAGAAAAATTTATAAAAATGGCATGACAATTCTTTGAAAAAATTTGATTGTATATATATAATTTCACACTTATACCCCTTTTCCCACAAAAACGTAAAATGTCGGTTTTCTTTTGAAAATTTATTTGTTTGTGACTTAGTTGTATATCAAAAAACAAAAAAAAAAAATCTCTCTAGCTACTTGAAATAAATAAGCATAAATTATTGCTTATAAATATGTAGTTTATAACTAAGTCACAAACAAATAAATTTTCAAAAGAAAACCGACATTTTACATTTTAGCCACTTTTCAATAAAACTATCCTATCCTTAGCCAAAACCTACCCTTTCAAAGTCCTCTGATATTTACAAAGATTATATTAAAAAGGAGGAGGTTTGATTACTTGTCAAACATATGGTAGAAGTAAGTTCCATACCAGTATTGAGCGTTTCACCTATACATCTTCGACCGAGTGTTGAGTGATCACTTGTGAGGTGTGTGAATTTGTATATAGCTAAATGAAGTTTTATAAAGGCTTGTTATGCCCAAAAATATTTATTTTTCTTAAAAATAAAGTTCAAAATAGATCATGTCGAATAAGATTGTAAATAATATAAAAACAAGAATAAAGAACTTGGATTCCCGACACTCTACAAAGAAGACCCGAAAACTTCTTCTCTACCAATTCCATTTTGGGTGTGTAAGAAACATTAAATAGTTTTGCTTGAGGACAAGCAAAGATTCAAGTGCGGTGGTATTTGATATGCGTAAAATGCAACATATAAATTATATCAAATATGGCGTAAAATCAACTCTTTTTCAGTACTAATGTTGGAAAAAACATGTTTCTTTGTTTCTTTTTTAATTTACAAGGTCAAAAGAGCTTAAATGCACAAAAGAAGCAAAATAACGGCAAAAACCAACATAAATACAAAAGAAGAAGTTGACACTTCATACTGACCCTCCAAGCTTCACCCCAAGGCCAAAAATAACAAGTCAGGAGGCTGACACGGGGCTATGCCACCTTGGCACGGGGCCATGCCCAGTTAAGATTCTCTTCAGAAGAAAAGACAATAGCAAAAGACAAACCAGACACACCAACACGGGGCCGTGCTAAGGAAACACAGGGCCGTGGTCAACTCCCAGATTTGCAGAATCTTGGATAGTACAACAAGTATAATTGCCACGGGGCTGTCTCGTTGACATACTAGGTCGTGTTAGTACAAGATCTGACATCTGCACTTAATGAAGAAGAGAGAAAATGACCAACACGGGGCCGTGTTGATGCTCTGATTTCAGCTATAAATAGGGGTGCTTGGTTTCATTCCAACCCATCCCTTGGCAAACCACTTCTCTCACACTTGCCACTACTCTACCACCACTACAACACCATTATCCACCACCATCATCCATCTTCCATCATTTAGAGTGTATAGTAGTCTCGGGATCCAAGATCGATCATAAGAGTTCTTCTCAAACAAAGGCCATTCTTGGCTAAACTCTTACATCAATTGGTGAAGACAAATCTTTTATGTATTTCTTTTTTATTTCCAATCTTTGGCTCCTTTTTATTTGGGTATGTATTAATGACTTTAGTAACTAGTTTTTTATATTGATGGCGAATTTATCTAACCATTCTTCATATGTTGTTGATTCACATATTCGTGTCTTTACGGTCTATATAAAGCGTGTTAACTACTTGGAAGGGGGTTAGAAGGGTGGTTGGGTAATTCTATGTCTCGTTCAGTATATATATCCTTCGAGAACCTGGTTCAAGCTTAGTACTACTTCACGGTTTGGGCGTTACTGTGCGCCCCAGAAGAAAGTAGGAAACCACTTGAATCCTTTATCTATAAACTACTATTAAAACTTTAAACCAACCCTGCGAGGACTGTATCCCTACTAACTTAGACCAAAGGGTTGAGGGTAACGCTGCCTGGAAGGGGACCTACCACTTTTTGTATTAATAACTTACTTAATTATCTTTCAATAATCCGACCTTGCGGGACTGTATCTCTGCTAACTCAGACCAATAGGTTGAGGGTAACGATGCCTAGAAGAGGGCCTACTACTATAACTTAAAGATAATCTCTTAAAATGCCCAAAGTGCGAAAATCGTTAAAGGATACATAAAAGAGGAGTTGAAACCAAGTGATTCCTTCTTGTCTATCTGTTTTTTCCTTTTATTTTTATTTCTGATTTTTAGTTTATCTTTTTATAATTTTAAAACATTTTTATCAAAGTTTGGTTAGATTAGACGTTAACGATAAGCCGGTATTAAAAGCTCTTATTTCTTTGGACGACATCGGTATCTTGCCATCACTATACTACGTCCGCAATGGGTGCACTTGCCCTTACGTGTGTGTAGAGTGATAGTAGTATATCATGTTTTATAAATTTAAAACTTGAATTTGCATGTAAAAAGAGCTAAAATATATCAAAAAAATATAACCACACGCACGCACGTCAACGGTCTAAGCTAAACACTAATGCAATTGTCCAAACATTTGTTTGGCCAAATAGATGTTTAGTCTTCTTTATCTGACCTTTTCTTGATCAGGGATTTGGTCTTCCTAACAGATGTTAGCCTTCAACAGTCATTGTACTCTTGAACTGTGGTTCCAAGTCTTCAACAGATGTTAGACATGCTCTTGAACAGATGTTCTGAATAGGTGTTCAAGGTTCACTATCTTTGGTGAGAGAATTGCTTATTTGTTGTTTATTTCTTGACCTGAGAGTCATGTTTTGGCTTTTAGATATCATATATGCTTTTGTAGGTCCAACTCCCCTTAGAACAGATGATGCCAAAACAAATGGTTATTTAATCAACTTTTATTCTCTCATCAACTGTTCTCTTATTCGACCTTTGAATTGGAATTCAAAGTCAAGAGAAACAATGTCTTCTGGGTCTCTTTCCAGTGGTACAATTATTAAGTCTTAGAGATCTTCAATTTTCAGACCTGAGCCACTTTTCATTGTGATCTTCTCCACTAGCCCTGAGCAAAGTCAGATCATGTGTGTCTATGTCTGTGTTGGTGCATGTTATGTATGTCCGCCACTGTACGATAAGCTATATATAGCGTGTGTTGAATATTGTATAGCTTAGTGTTAGATTCGAACACATGAGACTTTAGAGAAGACGAGAGTTCGTTCGTATGGATGAGACTCATCCGCATGAACAAGCTAATCCACACTAGCTAATTAGTCCGTCCTAAACCTTATGTCTATATATAGGGCTCATGTGTTCATGGTTGTTAGGTTTTGGGGTTTTGGCTGGAGAGATTTTCTGATGCTTTCTCCAGCCTGTCAATGATGTATGCTCTTTCGGTATTAATGGAAGCTTTCTACTTTTAACTATTCTTACGAGATTTCTACCGAATTAGCTTTATCTTATCCAAACTTCCAACGAAACCCATCAGATCCGGAACTTTCAATTGGTATCAGAGCCACAGTATCGATTCAATCGATCTAAAAATTGATTGAATCAACTACATTGGGTTTTATGGGTTTTTATATGTCATGTCACACCCCGACCGCGTAAAACAACGAAACCGCGGCGGAAACGTCGGGGAGTGGAGCGACAGAATTATTGTTTCACAACCATGGATTCAAAAGTTTCGTTTTATCGAATTATTAAATATTAAACATTGTCTTTGAAACAGAAAAAACAAGCTAAACATAGTCTATCATCGTTATTAAGTCACTAAGGCCTTGTCCAGTCCTAAGTGAGCATGCATCCTAGTCGCAATCAACATCATTCAACACCACCTGAAACATATGTAAAAATAAAGTCAGCAAAGAAATGCAGGCGAGCACAAAGGTTTTGTGTGAGTGTCAGATTCATGGCTCGTTTACATGTTGAAATAATTCGTACAACTTCGTTAATCGATATTAGAAAACCTTGTTTTGTAAAATGTTTGTATTGTAAAATGAATAACTAACTTAAACAACTTAGTTATAGTTTATAAAATCTTGTTGCCATGAATCTTAACCCAAAACATTTGTTTATGTAAACCAAATCGTAAATCGTTCTCGTAATAAAACTCGTATGGTTTATATCGTTTAGTAAACATCATTGCGTGTCTCATTTGAAAATCGTTCGTCCAAGTGAACTAAATAACGCCACAGAATATAATATGATAAAAAACTTATATATAAGAAGTACCAGCGGCGTATCTACCATGCTTTTATCACATTACACCCGTCCCGTTATCTAAACACTAACGAAAAACCAATCGTTTATTTAATTCCTTTAACTTGTTCAAATCGTTCTAATCGTTCAAATCGTTCATTCGTTTCAATATCGTTCAATCGTTTAAAATCGTTCAATCGTTCAAAATCGTTCAATCGTTCAAATCGTTCTCGTTTAAATCATTCTCGTTTTAATTGTGAAAACTACTTTTGGTCGTCTCGTGGAATACATTCAAACCTTCGTAACTCGTCCATCGTTCAACTTGTATTAATAAACCACCAAAGGGTAAGTTAACAATTAACAGGTTCAGTCGTTACCCACATAACCCCCATACATAACCATGGGTGCAGTCCGATAGCGGGATTTGTCAGATCCTATGGTACCATAACCTAATACTGGTCGGCTCGGCCAAAGCTAATGAATGTCATTCGTTATGTAATTACGTCCAACAAGTTCGTTCACATTATCTAAATTGTTATTGTTTAATATAAACCATAGTATTCGTTTTTGAAATCATCGTTAAAAGCATCGAAATCGTTTAACACATATGAATCACCCCAAAACAATCGAAAACAGTAAAATAGGGGAACTATGTACTCACATTGAATTGCAAAGTATCCTTGATCTAATGAACTAATAATGCTAGGGAAAACCAAGGAAATCAAGTGGTACCTAGTAATCGGATCGCTAGTTAATAAATCGACACCTAAATCGGAAGATCGGGTAGAATGAGGTCTCGTAAACCAAATGAGTATTGGAATTCATGTGATATGGTTTAACGAAGCCTACATTCTAAATCGAAATCTATCCTAAGTGCTTACGACCCGTTACGACCCATTAAGGTAGCTTATGCTACTTTAACGCGTCGTTCGCGCAAATGCGCGTTCGAGACGCCTAACTAGTCCGATGACAAGTATTATATGCCCTAACATGTTTAAATATGTTGCATAATCAGTTTAAATGGCAAAATTTAAGTTACATATACTTAAATACAAATTATGCATGAAAAGGGCATTTTGGTCATTTTCCTAAGGCATATAAACTACCTATGATACAACTAATTAAACTAAGTGACCATAAGGTATAACCTCGGAAGGTTATTCCCTATACAACTATGGTCATAAAATATGCTTGGTCGGATCCTAACTATCGACCAAACGGGTCGGGTTCGAAAGTCTAAGCGGTTGTCAAGACCGCTTGACTTACGACCCTAAACAAGCACTAGACTAAAGTGACGAGTTAAACATGTTAAAACATGTTTAATTAAGTTAGAAAACAGGTTTGATATCAAAACAAAGTGTTTTGATATCCAAAAATGGCTTCGTTGCAAAATACGCATAAATAGGTATAGTCACAAGGGACTATAACCATCATGATTACGCTCACGTTGCAAAGTTCAAACGAACTTTGTGTTGACCAATTCATGGTCAAAGCAGAAAGTCAAACACTGTTTGACTTTCATGCTTGAAAAGCATGAAAGAAGCTTACAAAGGGTCCAAGCTTGAAGATTAGAAAAAGAAAACTAGAAAATGAAGCCTTCAACCAGAGAGATAGCTTCACTTAGAGTAGGTTTGGATGAAATGAGCAATGAACTCTCAAAAACCCAAGTCTATTTATAGGAAGTTTGGATCAAGGAGATCATTCCAAGTGTTATGAAGCTCAATCTTGACCCTACACTTGTTGTTCTATGATTGGGCAACTTGCAAAACAGACAAACAAGCCCATAGAATGCAAAAACCAAGGATTAGAAGCTGTATGAGCAGGCTGTTTGCTGAAACTGGAATTTCTGGAAACCTGCCCTGTCGCGTGGCGCACCAGGTATCCCTGGTTCTGGCCCGTGGCGCGAGGGTGCTTAGTTTCAAGTTTCGAGTTTTCGCAAAACAAGTCCCTGCATGCTTAAAACTTGATTTTTGACACGTTTAAGCCCCATTAACCCCATTTCAAGGCTCCACAATGATGTTAAAGCAAAGGGAACATGAAATTTGCTTGAAAACATCTCGGATGTCGGTTCGTTTGGTTGTACGGTCACGTTATTCGGTTAATTACGACGAAAACTCGAACGGACATGAAAACAATCCAAATTGCGCGACGAATGGTATTTTTGCATTCCAATCAATAAAATAAAATATTTTAATGATCACAAAAATTTTTGGATGTCTGGATATGTTCAGAACGTAAGATATGAGCGTAAATGAAAACTTATGCACTTTTTGACGCTTTTAGTCCCTATTGATCAAATAAGTTTATTTTCGCATATCGAACCCCTCAAAGCCGATTTCTAAGCTATGTAAAGGATATTTAGGGTATGTTTAGCTTATGATCAAGTTCTGGAATGTTCGTTACTATACGAATCAGCATAGTTTCGCAGTTTGACACAAATAGTCCCTGCGATCGAATAAACTTGTTTTCAACACACCAAACCCTCCAAAACTTATTTTTAAGTTATGTAAAGGTTATTTAGGGCATGTTAAGCCTATACCAATGTTCTAGAGTGTTTGTCGTGTTTAACCGATTATGTTTACGCATCATTTTTCGTATAACTTTCCAAAAAGCGATTTAAAGCTTGAAATCGAACTAGAATCAAATCGTAAAATCATCAAACACAAATACACACATATTAACACCAAATCACATTGTTTTATTGATAAGTGATATTGTTTTACATCCCTCATCATTTACAGAGCAGAGTTGTCACAGTCTCCCCTACTTTAGGAAATTTCGTCCCGAAATTTTAACTGGAGGAAACTTGTGAAAACAAATGTGGATATTTCGCTTTCATTTGGTCCACACGTTCCCAAGTAAACTCTGGGCCACGTTTGGAATCCCAGCGAACCTTGACTAATCTTATTCGCTTGTTCTTCAATTGCTTGATTTCACGGTCCATTATCTCCACAGGTTTCTCGACAAAGTGCATCGTATCATCAACTTGAATTTCGTTGAGTGGAATATGAAGATCAGTATCGGCTAAACACTTTCGTAAATTGGACACGTGGAATGGTGGGTGAATATTCCCAAGTTCAGGAGGTAGTTCTAGTCGATAGGCAACCTTTCCAATTCTTTCAACAATCTTAAATGGTCCAACATATCGTGGTGCAAGTTTTCCTTTCTTTCCAAATCTCACCACTCCCTTCCAAGGGGATACCTTGAGTAGGACATGATCTCCGACTTGAAATTCCAAAGGCTTGCGTCGCATATCCACATAACTCTTTTGATGGCTTCTAGCTGTCAGAAGATTATCGCGAATTTTCTTGATTTTATCTGTTGTTTCCAGAATGAGCTCAGGTCCAGTAAGCTGAGTTTCACCGATCTCTTTCCAACAGACAGGTGAACGACATTTTTGACCGTACAAAGCTTCGAACGATGCCATATTAATGCTAGCATGATAACTATTGTTGTAAGAGAACTCGATCAACGGTATATGAGAATCCCAATTACCACTAAAGTCTATCATGCATGCTCTAAGCATAACCTACAATGTTTGTATCGTTCTTTTGGATTGTCCATCTGTTTAGGGATGATAAGCGGTGCTTAGATTTAGTTGAGTTCCCATAGCAGATTGCATGGTCTTCTAAAAGTGAGATGTAAATCGAGCATCACGATCAGATATGATATCCAAAGGGACACCATGTCGGGATACAATCTCATCAACATAAATCTTGGCAAGTTTATCAGCAGATAGATCCTCACGAATCGGTATAAAATAAGCTGACTTAGTTAATCGATCAATGATAACCCAAATAGCATCGTGACCTCTAGATGTGCGCGGTAACTTAGGGATGAGATCCATCGCAATGTTCTCCCACTTCCATACCGGTATCTCTGGTTGTACAAGCAAACCAGATGGTCGTTGATGTTCAGCCTTGACTTTGAGACAAGTTAGGCATTTCGATACATAAAAGGCAACATCCTTTTTTCATACTAGGCCACCAATACTGAGTACAAAGATCCTTGTACATTTTTTCAGCACCAGGATGGATAGAGTAATGAGATTTGTGAGATTCGTCCATAACTAAAGTGCGAAGATCTTCTTGTTTCGGAATCCACAAACGATTCTTGAAATTGAGTAACCCATCGTCTTTCGTTTCGAGTTTAAGCTCTAGTTGACGTGGTAATTCCTTACCCATCAAATCTTGTGTAACACAAGTATATTGAGCTTGAGAGATGCGAGTTTGAATATCAGATAGAGTGCGAACAAAATTAAGCTTGGCTCGTTCCTTTCGGCTTAGCGCATCGGCTACAACATTCGCCTTACCAGGATGGTAGCGAATTTCACAATCGTAATCGTTCAAGAGTTCAACCCAATGTCATTGTCTCATGTTCAGCTCCTTCTGATTGAGAATGTGCTGGAGACTTTTGTGGTCTATGAAAACCACACATTTCGTGCCATAACGATAGTGTCTCCAGATTTTGAGTGCAAAAACCACAGCTCCCAACTCAAGATCATGAGTCGTGTAGTTCTTCTCGTGTATTTTCAATTGTCTTGACACATATGCTATAACTTTGCCTCGTTGCATGAGAACACAACCAAGGCCTAGATTCGACACGTCACATTAGACAATGAAATCATCGTTTCCATCGGGCAAATATAAAACAGGGGCATCACAGAGCTTTTGTTTCAGCGTTTGGAACGCTTCTTCTTGTTTGGGTCCCCACTCAAAAGGCTTATTCTTTTGAGTCAAAGCAGTGAGTGGAACCGCAATCTTCGAAAAGTTCGAAATAAATCGTCGATAATAACCAACAAGACTAAGGGGCTGTTTGGTTGCCTCTGAATGATCATTAAGAGGCTACCTCTTAATGGAACCATTAAGAATTTTACCAATGAGAAGGTAGAAGAATGTGACATGTGATGATTTACTATTCAGAGGTTACCTCTTAACCATTCAGACTTGAGGTTACCTCTTATTCATTCAGAGGTTTTAAACCATTAAGAGGTAGCATCTGAATAGTCATTAAGAGGCTACCAAACAGCCCCTAAGAAAAGAACGAAAATCTATTGGTGTTGTAGGTGTGTTCCAATCCTTAATAGTAGCGATTTTGGAAGGATCCAAATGAATACCCTGCTCGTTAACAATATGACCCAAGAATTGAACTTCCTTAAGCCAGAATTCACATTTGGAGAATTTGGCAAAAAGTTGTTCCTTCTTTAGAAGTTCCATCGTCAGACGAAGCTGTTGTTCGTGATCGGCTTGAGACTTCGAATAAATAAGAATATCGTCAATGAATACAATGTTGAACTTGTCTAAATAAGGTTTACAAACCCTATTCATTAAGTCCATTAAGATAGCTGGGGCATTCGTCAAAGCAAAAGGCATGTCAGAGAACTTGTAGTGACCATATCTCGTGCGGAAAACAGTTTTGGGAATATCTTCTTCGAGTACACGAAGCTGATGAACCCAGAACGCAGATCGATCTTGGAAAAATATGTAGCACCTTGTAGCTGATCAAAGAGATTATCGATTCGTGGTAGGGGATATTGATTCTTGATGGTAAGCTTATTAAGCTCACGATAATCGATACACATTCGAAAAGATCCATCTTTCTTTTTCACAAACAGGACTGGAGCGCCCCAAGGTGAATAACTCGGTCGGATGAATCCTTTGTCAGATAACTCTTCAAGCTATTTCGATAAATCTTGTATCTCAGACGGTGCAAGACGATAAGGTGCTTTCGCAATCGGGTTAGCATTAGGTACAAGATCAATATGAAACTTGACTTGACGAACTGGAGGCAAACTAGGCAGTTCATCAGGAAACACTTCTGGATAATCTCGAACAATCGGAATATCTTGAATACTCTTGTTCTTTTCTTACGCTTCTGTGACATGTGCCAGGAAGGACACATATCCTTTTCGTAAATAACTTTGGGCTTTCGTACACGGCATGAGTTTCAAACCACCAGATGGTTTCTCGCCACGAACTTCTAAGACATCACCAGACAAAAGAGGAATACGAACAATCTTATCGAAACAAACCACCTCAGCAAGAAACTTAGTTAACCAATCCATCCCTATGATAATATTAAACTCCCAAATTGCATCAGTGTGAGGTCAATAGGAAAAAGATGGTTATCGAGGTTCAATTGACAATCGCGAATAACAGAATCGAGTACAAGAGGTTTACCAGTAGCAACTTCGACAGATAAGGGTTTCCTCAGTTTAGTTCTAGGTGTCGCAAGCAAAGGCTCAAATGATAACGAAATAAAACTTCTATCGGCACTAGAATCGAAAAGAACAGATCCAGGTTGATGGTTAACAAGGAACGTACCATTAACAACCTTGTTCTCATCCCGTGCCTCGTTAGCATTCAAATTGTATGCTCGTCCACGAGCGGGATTCACATTGGCATTGGCATTCAGGTTTGCAAGTCTCGGACAATTGTTGCGGAAATGACCCATCTCTCCGCAGTTATAACATGAACCAGGTGGGAATCTAGCAGCGTTTCCCTAAACCTGTGCTGGATTCTGAGCAGCTTGATTTTGACCTAAATGACAGATGTTGGCCGTATGCCCAAGTTTACCACAAGTAGTACAGTGTTTACAAGCCTGTTGGGTCGCATGATGACCATTGCACCGAGTACAGTGAGGTGCAGTACTAGCATATGGTTTCTTGGCAGGAGGTTGTGCTGGTGGATTCTGAGCATTCTGGTTGGTAACTGCAAAATTTTGGGAAGCCTTGCGCTTCCTCGACCTCCTTGATGACTCGCCCTTCTTACCCTTACCCTTTCCTTTATCTTGAGCAGCATCAGTTGACTTCTTTTTATCACCCTTGCGAGTCAGTTTTCCTTTTCTGACTTGAGACTCAGTCAGAGTTGCAGCCAGTTCGATGACCTGACGAACAGTGGTAGGATTACTACCAGTTACAATGTCTTGCATAGAATCAGGCAGACCATTGATATACCTCTCAATCGCTTTTTCCAACGGGGAAACCATAGTAGGACACAACAAACTCAGCTCCTCATAATGATCCGTATACGCACGGTGTTCTCCCCCATCTTGTTTTAGATCATCGAATTCTCGTTCCAAAGCCCTTATCTTGTAACGGGGACATAACTCTTTCATCATGAGAGCCTGAAGCTCTTCCCAAGTTTGTGCCATTGCCACATCGGCACCCCTATCACGCATCACACCGTTCCACCATGTAAGAGCACGCTTCTCAAAAACACTGGATGCAAACTCAACCTTTCGTTCATTCAGACACTGAACATGTTTAAATGTGCTCTCCAGACTCTCGAACCATTGTAGGAGCGCAGTTGCTCCTTGAGACCCAGAAAACTTTAATGGTTTAGCCGAATTAAACGTCTTAAAACTGCACTAAGCATTGTTGTTATTGTTGTTGTTTGCTTGATTAATCTAAGTAATTAGGTTCGGAATCACAGCAGCCATTTGCTGAGCGACAAGGGCTGCGATTTCTGCGTTAGTTTGAGGTTGTGCATCTCGTCGAGGAGGAATATTCTAAAAAGAACAAGGAAACATGAGAAACGAGTGAGATCGACAATTGGATAAACAAAAGAGGTATTGAAAACATCGACAAAACATAAGGAAGGCGATCATTCGTTTGTTACCTCGAACAAACAAACGATACACAGTGACTAATCAAAGTAAATAGGTCACTATAATGTATCGCGAATACATGCTTTAGCCTATAACTGGACACTCATCCCAAGAGTTCCCAGGTAAGAGTGACTGGTCCGATTTTGTGGATTTATATGAACACTCTAGCCTTAGACAGAAAACTCAGGATACAGGCATCCACCCTTCCAAATTGCACGTGTTCACATTATCTAGACCCAAAATTTGACGAGATTTTGAAAAATTTGAAGGTTCAAAACCTTATAATAAATCACCTAAGAATAGATGACTGATTTTCAAATCGGATTTGTTATTCTGTTCTCGTTGTGGTTATCACCTAAAGATAGGTGACTGTATTGTTTTAAAATCTAAACGCAAGTAAACTCGCGTTAGGGTCCTAGAAAAGTTATAGTCTAGGTCAAAGCATTACTAATAGCCATGAGCTCTGATACAAACTCTTCTGTCACACCCCGACCGCGTAAAACAACGAAACCGCGGTGGAAACGTCGAGGAGTGGAGCGACAGAATTATTATTTCACAACCATGGATTCAAAAGTTTCGTTTTATTGAATTATTAAATATTAAACATTGTCTTTGAAACAGAACAAACAAGCTAAACATAGTCTATCATCGTTATTAAGTCACTAAGGCCTTGTCCAGTCCTAAGTGAGCATGCATCTTAGTCGCAATCAACATCATTCAACACCACTTGAAACATATGTAAAAATAAAGTCAGCAAAGAAATGCCGGCGAGCACATAGGTTTTGTGTGAGTGTTAAGATTCATGGCTTGTTTACATGTTGAAATAATTCGTACAACTTCGTTAATCGATATTAGAAAACCTTGTTTTGTAAAATGTTGGTATTGTAAAATGAATAACTAACTCAAATAAGTTAGTTATAGTTTATAAAATCTCATTGCCATGTGTGACATCTGTGCTTGTAATCATTGTAAACAGTTCAGTTATCAATGAAATAAAGTTATTTGATTCCAATGTTTGTTTGTTTATGTTTGACATTTTTCATGTTTTGACTTTTATTCAATTTCAAACTCTATATTGCTTTCTAGAGAGTTATACGTAAACTGGGGCGTAAACGTAATCAGTTTAACGCAAAAAACACTCCGAAATATCATCATATGCTTAACATACCTTAAATAACCTTTACATAACTTAGAAATAAGTTTTGAAAGCTTTGGTATGGCAAAATCTAGTCTATTCGCTTACAGGGACTAAAGTTAACAAACTGTGAAAGTATGCCAAATTGAACTGTAACGAACATTCCGAAACTTGATCATAAGTTAAACACACCCAAAATATCCTTTACATAGCTTAGAAATAGGCTTTGAAAGGTTCGGTGTGCTAAAATAAACTTTATGCTCATTCAGGGACTAAAAGCGTCAAAAAGTGCATAAGTTTGCATTTTCGCGCATAACTTACGTTCTGAGTACATCCAGACATCCAAAAATTTATGTAATCATTAAAATATTATGTTTTAGTGATTGGCTTGTCAAAAATCCATTCGTCGCGCAATTTGGATCGTTTTTGCGTCCGTTACGACTTCCGTCGTAATTAACCGAACAACGCAATCGTACGGCCAAACGAACCGACATCCGACATATTTTTGAGCATGTTTCATGTTCCCCATACTTTAACATCCTTAGGGAGCTTAAAAATGGGTTTAACGGGTGTTAGAAGTGCCAAAACACGACCATACGCGTACAGGGACCAAAACTGTCAAAATGCAAAAATGGCTGGTTTGCAGGGTCCTTACGGACCGTAAGGGACCTCATACGGTCCGTAAAGCACCCCCAGATCAGCAGAATGTGATTTCCAGCTATTTCCAGCTATTACCCACCTTTGCACATGGTTTTGATGCATCTATGGGCTGGTTTGGAGGCTCCCCTGGTTTTGTAAAACTATGGGCTTGATGTGTACGGCTGGGATTGAATCTCGGTTTTCAAGAAACGATCCTAATGGTTCTATGAAAACTATAAATACCCCTCCATAGTTCACTTGCAACTCACTTGATTTCTGAGATTTTCTCTAAGTTGAAGTGTGCAACACTTCATACCTGAGAAATACTTGGATAATCAAACTTGCGGGGACCTTTTGTAAGTCTTCCTTCGTTCTTTTCATTCGTTTTAGCATTGAAGTCAAACTGCATTTGACTTTCTGCATTGAGCAGTTTATGGTCAATGCGAAGTTCGTTTGAACTTCATAACGTGAGCGTAATCACGATGGTTATAGTCCCTAGTGACTATACCTACTGATTACCACGTTATCTAGGCTCAGTGACGAGTCGTAGTTTCGGCCAAAATGCGTTTTCTCGCGTATTTTGTAACCAAACTACTCTAGGGTATTAAAACCGTTTGTTTTGATACCAAACCTGTTTTCTAACATAACTAAACATGTTCTAGCATGTTTAGCTCGTCACTTTTAGATTTGTGCTTGTCTAGGGTCGTAAGGGTAAGCAATCTAATCAATCGCTTATGCTTTCGAACCCGACCCATTTGGTCGATCATTAGGATCCGACCAAACACATTAGGTGACCATAGTTGTATAGGGAATAACCTTCTGAGGTTATACCTTATGGTCACATCGTTTAAGTAGTTGTATGATAGGTAGTATATATGCCTTAGGTAAATTACCAAAATGCCCTTTTTACGCCAAAATTCATTTTAAGCATATGTAACATAACTTTTGACATCTTAACTGATTTAGCAACAATATTAGACATATTAAGGCATATATTACTTGTCATAGGACTAGTTAGGCATTCCGAACGCGTTTTACGCGAACGACGCGTTAAAGTAGCATAAGCTACCTAAACGGGTCGTAACGGGTCAAAAGGACTTAGAATAAGTTTCGTTTTAGTATGTAGGCTTTGTTAAACCATATTACATGAGTGCCTACACTCATTTGGTCTACGAACCCTCATGCTACCCGATCCTCCGAATAGGTCCGTTTATTAATGTAGTTACCTATATTAGGTGCCGTTTGAATCCGTAATCTTCTAGCTTTGCTTGGTGGATATCTAAAGTCTATTGAGCAATATCAAGTGAGTACATAGACCCCACTTTTACTGTTTTCCAAACGTTTTGGGGTGAAACACATGTGCCTACTTGTTAGTTTCATGCTTTCCATGTTTTTCATATCATATACTTGCTATGTTCATTAGTACACTATTAGTACATAAATTTCATTTTGTCTTGCTATGTATGTTTACTTAGCATGCTAGCATATTAATTTACATTACATCTTCTTTTGCTATGCATGTTTACTTGGCATGATAGTGTCACACCCCGACCACGTGAGACAACGAAACGTGGCGGAAACGTCGGGGAGTGTTGTAACAGAATTAATTGTTTCAAATCCATGGCAATTAAAGTTTTGTTTTATTAATCAAACAAGAGAGTTTACATCGTTTTAAACAAGAAACAAAGAGTACATAACACAAAACTAGTTCTTGCTTCGTTTTAAGTCACTAAGGCACAAGTCTGCCTAGGTGTATCTTGATCAATCCTATGCATCAATTCCTGAAAACACATGTGAAAATAGGTACGTCAGCGTAAAAATGCCTGTAAATTGATTTGTTTTTGTAAATCATTTGAAAAACATGTGAAAATAAGATTCATGACTTAAGTTTAAGAAAATGTTTAATAAAATTTAGCCATGGACCTTGTAAATTGATTTGTTTTTGTAAATCATTTGAAAAGCAATAAGACCAGATGATATGTATAAATAAGAGAATAATGTATGGTTAAATGAATAACCAAGTAAAATGAGTTTGTATAAGATAAGTTGTTTGTAAAACAATGTCTTGTGAAAAGTATGTTATTTGTATAAAATGTTATATGTCTCAAATTGAAATGATTCAAATAACGTTACGATATGTAATACCATACAAACACTTATATATAGGAAGTACCAGTGGCGTATCCACCATGCTTGTATCATATTACACACGCCTCGTTACTTAAATCACTTACTCAAACCAAACCATCAAGATGTAATGTTTAACAATTGTAGAAATGTTTAGGTATAGTCAAATGTCTATTGTCAAATGGTTCACATGGTTCAATAGATACAAATGGTTCACATAATGTAATATAATGTGTTCATATGCTGGATGAGCATATGCAACAAATTGTAATGTAAACCAATGTACTAAGTATGCACACAATGGACATACATAGCATGAAATGTAATGTAAAACAATGTACTAAGTATGCACACAATGGACATACATAGCATGAAATGTAATGTAAAACATGTACTATAATTGTACTAATGAACATAGCAAGTATATGATGTGAAAACATGGAAAGCATGAAAGTAACAAGTAGGCACATGTGTTTCACCCCAAAACAGTTTGAAAAACAGTAAAAGAGGGGTATATGTACTCACTTGAGATTTCCTAGAAGTCCTTGAGTAACAACCAAGCAATGCTAGAGATCACGGAAAATCAACGACACCTTAATATAGGTAACTATGTTAATAAACCGGACCTAAATCGGAGGATCGGATAGAATGAGGGTTCGTAAACCAAACGAGTATGGAAACTCATGTAGTATGGTTTAACAAAGCCTTCATTCTAAAATGAAACCTACCTAAGTGCTTACTACCCATTACGACCCGTTTAGGTAGCTTATGCTACTTTAACGCGTCGTTCGCGTAAAACGCGTTCGGAACGCCTAACTAGCCCTATGATAAGTAAAATATTCGTTAACATGTCTAATATTGTTGCCAAATCAGTTTAGATATCAAAAGTTATGTTACATATGTTTAATATGAATTTTGGTGTAAAAAGGGCATTTTGGTCATTTACCTAAGGCATATAAACTACCTATCATACAACTAACTAAACGCCGTGACCATAAGGTATAACCTCAGAAGGTTATTCCCTATACAACTATGGTCACCTAATATGTTTGGTCGGATCCTAATGATCGACCAAACGGGTCGGGTTCGAAAGTATAAGCGATTGTTTAGATCGCTTACCTTTACGACCCTAGACAAGCACAAAACTAAAAGTGACGAGCTAAGCATGTTAAAACATGCTTAACTAAGTTTAGAAAACAGGTTTGGTATCAAAACAAACGGTTTTGATACCTAAGAGTAGTTTGGTCACAAAATACGCAAGAATGCGCATTTTGGCCGAAACTACGACTCGTCACTGAGCCTAGATAACGTGGTAATCAGTAGGTATAGTCACTAGGGACTATAACCATCGTGATTACGCTCACGTTATGAAGTTCAAACGAACTTCGCATTGACCATAAACTGGTCAATGCAGAAAGTCAAACGCAGTTTTACTTAAATGCTAAAACGAATGAAAAGAACGAAAGAACACTTACCACGGGTCCCCGCAAGTTTGATTTCCAAGTAAATCTCAGGTAGGAAGTGTAAAAACACATCCACTTACAGAAAAACTCAGATTTCAAGTGGGTTTGCAAGTGAAGGGTGGGGGTATTTATAGTAAATGGACAACCGTTAGGATCGTTTCTCGTAATCCGGGCTTCAATCTCATCCCTACACTTGTTGAAATTTCCATGGAACACCAAAATGGCCCCTCATTATCAGGAAGAGGCAAGTGCAAAAGGGTTAGGGAGTGCTTAACAGCTGTTAACAACTGTTTTAGAAGCTTTTGATCAGCTGGGAGTCCCTTACGGACCGTAAGGTTGAGGGCTTACGGTCCGTAAGCCATCAACTATGCTGAAATGGCAGTTTTGGTCCCTGTTATGCATTAAAGCCATTTCCGACACGTTTTAGGCCCGTTAACCCCATTTCAAAGCTATAAAATGAAGTTAAAGTATAGGGAACTTAAAATGTGCTCAAAAATATCTCAGATGTCGGTTCGTTTGGCCGTACGATCGCGATGTTCGCTTAATTACGACGGAATGCGCATAAGCGCGAAAAACGATCCAAATTGCGTGACGAATGGATTTTTCTTATGCCAAACACTAAAATAAAATATTTTAGTGCTTACACAAATTTTTGGATGTCCGGATGTATTCAGAACGTAAGTTATGCCCGAAAATGCAAACTTATGCACTTTTTGACGCTTTTAGTCCCTGAATGACCCAAAAGTTTATTTTAGCACAGCGAACCCCTCAAAGCCTATTTCTAAGCTATGTAAAGGATATTTAGGGTATGTTTAACTTATGTTCATGTTCCGGAATGTCTGTTACAGTTCAAATTGGCATACTTTCGTAGTTTGTCAAATTTAGTCCCTGTAAGCAAATTAACTTGATTTCGGCATACCAAACCATCCAAAACTTATTTCTAAGTTATGTAAAGGTTATTTAAGGTATGTTAAGCCTATTTCACTATTCCGGAGTGTTTGTTGCATTAAACTGGTTATATTTATGCATCAGATCGCGTATAACCTTCCAGAAAGCGATTTAAAGCCCGAAATCGAACAAGAATGATATGTGCAAACGATACACATATTTTTTTACAAATCCCAAGTATGAAACACAATATCTCATTGATTTGGTATTTGTTTGATGGTCACGGAGGCACAGTTGTCACAGTCTCCCCTACTTTAGGAAATTTCAGTAACATCTGTGCTTGTAATCATTATGAACAGTTCGTTTATCAATAAAACAATGTTATTTGATCCCAATTTTTGTTTTTTTGTGTTTTACATTTTTCATGTTTTGACTTTTATTCAATTTCAAACTCTATATCACTTTCTGGAGAGTTATACGCAAACTGGTGCGTAAACTTAATCAGTTTAATGCGACAAATACTCCGGAACATCAACATATACTTAACATACCTTAAATAACCTTTACATAACTTAGAAATAAGTTTTGAAGGCTTTGGTATGGCAAAAACAAGTTAATTCGCTTATAGGGACTAAACTTGACAAACTGCGAAAGTATGCCAATTTGAACAGTAACGAACATTCCGGAACATGACCATAAGTTAAACACACCTTAAATATCCTTTATATAGCTTAGAAATAGGCTTTGAGGGGTTCGGTGTGCTAAAATAAACTTTTGGGTCATTCAGGGACTAAAAGCGTCAAAAAGTGCACAAGTTTGCATTTTCGCGCATAACTTACGTTCTGAATACATCCGGACATCCAAAACTTTATGTAAGCACTAAAATATTTTATTTTAGTGTTTGGCATGAGAAAAATCCATTCGTCACACCATTTGGATCGTTTTTCGTGCTTATGCGCATTCCGTCGTAATTAAGCGAACATCGCGATCGTACGACCAAACGAACTGACATCCGACATATTTTTGAGCATGTTTCATGTCCACAATGTTTAGGCATCATTTTAGGGCCTTAACGTTGGCTTAACGGGCCTTAAACATGTCGGAAATGGCCTTAAACCACAACAGGGACCTAAACTGTCATTTCTGAAAGTTGTTTCTGATCAGGACACCCAGGTGGCCCGCGTAAGCCCAGGGTGATCCTTTACGCGGCCCGCTTCAGGCTCCCAGACCAGATTCAGGGTATTAACAGCTGCAAACAGCCTTTCAAACACCCCAAATGCCAAGGCCACATGTCAAACTCTTGTGGTGGGGGCAAAATGAGCTACCACAACATTCCGACAAGTGTACGGGTGAGATCAAGGCACGATATTCAAGAAACGATCCTAACGGTTCGAAGAATTCTATAAATACCCACCACATTTTCACCTCATTCCTCACAAATCTGATCAAAAGTGCTCTAAGTTGAAGCAAATCACTTCATACCTGAGCTACTCGATCAAGATTTACTAGCGTGGACCCTTTGTAAGTATTCCTTCGTTCTTTTATCGCTTTTCTAGTCCGAAAGTCGAACTATGTTTGACTTTCTGCATTGACCAGTTTATGGTCGATGCGAAGTTCGTTTGAACTTCATAACGTGAGCGTGATCACGATGGTTATAGTCCCTAGTGACTATACCTACTGATTACCACGTTATCAAGGCTCAGTGACGAGTCGTAGTTTCGGCCAGAATGCGTATTCTTGCGTATTTTGTAACCAAACTACTCTTAGGTATCAAAACCGTTTGTTTTGATACCAAACCTATTTTCTAAACTTAGTTAAGCATGTTTTAACATGCTTAGCTCGTCACTTTTAGTTTAGTGCTTATATAGGGTCGTAAGGTAAGCGATCTAAACAATCGCTTATACTTTCGAACCCGACCCATTTGGTCGATCATTAGGATCCGACCAAACACATTAGGTGACCATAGTATATAGGGAATAACTGTGACAACCCTCAAATTTACATGTAACCGTACAGTTTATTAATAATAATTAATGTGCTTGACGACTGTGTGGAAATACTTAACTGCTTTCTGATATCTGTGTTATGCTTACACGTATTTGTTAATATACTAATAGTGTACAGAAAGGTCACTAAATAGTCCGTTATATTTTCCTAAGTGTTAGAAAGTAAAAACGTTACAAAATATATAAATAGGACGCCTTACGAATTAATTAAGCACTTTAACGGAACAGTATCCAACCGAACAACCGGACTTAACCCGGAGCATAAAAATATTGTCATTGACACTATTTTTCTTTTTCTGAGCCAGTTAGGGTCCCCGAATACCCTAACACCCGTTATATATTACAACACACATAATACACTTATTTATTTCCTAACTTATCTAACTAAATGCTTAACTGATTAGTTAAAATCCCAACTAAATAGCAATTATGAGAGTGCATGAATTATAAATTAGACCAAAATGTTAGACTTTCATTCAAATACATCAACACTTTACAAAAAAAATCTCATCTTTCTCCTCTCATCACTCTCGGCCGAGAGCTACCTCACACCCACCATCATTTTCCCAATTTCATTATTGCCATTTTATATACACTCAAGAGTGAAGGATCTCTTACGAGTAAGCCTGGTGCTTGCGGATTGCCAAGGACCTCTCTACGCCGCTTTTAACCAGCCGTTCTTCGTCTAGTTTCTTCCCTAGCCACGAGCTAGTAGTAAGTGATTCTAATCACCTTCTTAAGCTTGTCTAAAGTGGTTAATAAGAATTTTGTCGGATAAAAATCATGAACACTAGAGTTCAAAACTAAAAGTCCAATAAAAATAATAAACATGGTGGTTAATGAATGAATGTTAGTGTAAAACTTTTGAAACTAGTTTTGTTATGATTCTTGATTGATTATCTGATGTTTTGCTGGTTAGAATCACTTACGCACTTTCGCGTAATTGCTATTTGAACCTCGTGTGCTTACTCTCTATTGTCGTCCCACACTTACGCACTTTCGCGACACCCTTCTCACTTACGTTGCTTCGTTATGAAGATCATGAGCGGACGCGGAGGACGTATCAACCTCACTCAAGCCCAGTTGACGGCTTTGATCAACGAACGAGTTGCGGAGGCACTCGCAGCAAATCCAGCAGGAGGTATAACCTGCTATATCAACCCACCTTAAGATGTTTAGATCCTACCTTCACAAACCAACCCTCATGCTTAATCTTGTCCTTTATTCTCCCGCAACAGGTCAACATGCTCAACCTCCTGTGTGCACGTTCAAGACGTTCATGGACTGCCGACCTACCACTTTCAGTGGCGCTGAAGGAGCAGTGGGCCTTCTTCACTGGTTTGAAAAGCTTTAGTCAGTTTTCGAGATGTGCGAATGCCCCGAAGACCGTAGGGTGAAATATGCTACCGGAACACTTGAAGGGGTAGCGCTCACATGGTGGAACGCTCAGGTTCAGCTACTGGGGTTGGTTGCTGCTAATGCCACCCCATGGAACGGTTTCAAGGAACTGATCAAAGAGGAATACTGTAGTCGGGATGACATCCACAAACTGGCGGTGGAATTTTTCAATCTGAAGATGACGGGGTCTGAGATTGAGGTGTATACCAAGAGGTCGAATGAACTGGCCATCCTGTGCCCTACTATGGTGGACCCTCCCATCAAACGTATTGAGCTTTACCTCAAGGGCCTTGTACCAGAAATTCAAAGTCACGTAACTTCAGCCAACCTGGGTACCATTCAGAAAATTATCAAGTTGGCTCATCGTCTCACCGACCAGGCGGTGGAGCACAATAGGCTACCCAAACGTATCAGTGCCACAGCTACTTCTGATGCACCTACCGACATCAAGCGAAAATGGGATGGGAATTTAGGCAAAGGTTCTACTTCAGCTCAGTCCCAGCAGCAAAAGACAGATGAGTACAGGAGCCCCAGTCAGCAGTCTTCTGGGAATCAAGGTCAGGGTGGATACAAGGGAAATCACCCCAAATGTAATCGCTGTAACTTGCACCACAGTGGGCCATGTGGTAAAGGCAACTGTCATCGATGCAACAAGCCTGGTCACATGGCAAGGGACTGCAGGAGTCAGCATCCGGCGAATCAGAACCGGCAGCAACAGCAAGCCCCACCCAATCAACGCCAGCAGCAGCATCAGCAGGGAAATAAAGGATGCTTTCAGTGTGGCGCTGAAGGCCACTTTAAGAGGAACTGCCCCCAGCTGAACCAAAACCAGAACAATAACCAAAGAAACGGGAACCACAATGGAAACAGCAACGGAGGCAACAATGGAGGTAACAATAATGGAAATGGCGCCCAAGGTCGTGTGTTCGTGATTGGTCAGGGAGAAGCAAGGAACGATCCCAACGTTGTGATGGGTAAGTTTCTTCTGGACGACTTCTTTGTTACTGTTTTGTTCGATTCGGGTGCCGATACTAGTTATGTGTCCTTAAAAGTTTGCCAAATGCTTAAGCGCACTCCAACACTTTTGAAGACCAAACACGCGGTAGAACTAGCTAACGGTAAAAGTATTGAAGCCTCACACATAGTTAAAGGTTGTAACCTCGTATTAGCTGGTCAGACTTTCTCTATTGATCTTATTCCTATCACACTTGGTAGTTTCGACGTTGTTATTGGGATGGATTGGCTATCTCATCATCAAGCGGAGATTGTTTGCAAGGAGAAAATCGTCCGCATTCCTCGCTCTGGTGAAGAACCTCTCATGATTTGTGGCGACAAGAGTGGTGCTGTCGAAGGCATCATCTCTTTCCTTAAGGCCCAGAAGTGTTTGCGAAAGGGCCACACTGCCATTTTAGCACTCGTTACTGACACATCAGCGGAAGAGAAGAGAATTGAGGACATTCCTATTGTGCGCGATTTTCCTGAGGTATTTCCTGAGGAATTACCTGGTCTTCCGCCTCATCGCCAAGTTGAGTTTCAAATCGAGCTAGCTCCTGGAGCAGCACCAGTAGCTCGAGCGCCATATCGTCTCGCCCCATCAGAACTAGAAGAACTGTCTACGCAACTACAAGAACTCTTGGAAAAGGGTTTCATACGTCCTAGCTCTTCGCCCTGCGGAGCTCCAGTACTATTCGTGAAGAAGAAAGACGGTACCTTCAGAATGTGTATTGACTACCGCGAACTTAACAAGGTGACCGTAAAGAATCGTTATCCTCTCCCACGCATTGACGACTTGTTCGACCAGTTGCAAGGGTTGAGCTATTACTCTAAGATTGATTTGAGATCGGGATACCATCAGTTGAGAGTCCGAGAGGAGGACATCTCCAAAACAACATTCAGAACTCGTTACGGCCATTACGAGTTTTTGGTTATGCCATTCGGGCTGACGAATGCACCAACGGTCTTCATGGATCTCATGAACCGAGTGTGCAAGCCTTACCTGGATAAGTTCGTTATTGTGTTCATTGACGATATCCTGATCTATTCCAAGAGTCAGGAGGAACACGAGCAGCATCTACGACTCATGCTGGAACTTCTTCGAAAAGAGCAGCTGTATGCCAAGTTTTCGAAATGTGACTTCTGGCTTCACGAAGTCCACTTTCTAGGCCATGTGGTAAACAAGTATGGAATTCATGTGGATCCATCTAAGGTTGAATCGATCAAGAACTGGCCTGCACCCCGCACACCAACAGAAATCCGCCAATTCTTGGGTTTGGCCGGATATTACAAAAGGTTTATAAAAGATTTCTCCAAGATTGCACAACCTCTCACTTCACTGACTCAGAGGGGTGTCATCTATCGTTGGGGTGATGCACAAGAGTCCGCATTTCAGCACTTGAAGGATAGACTTTGTAGCGCGCCTATCCTCTCATTGCCTGAGGGCACAGGCGATTTTGTGGTTTACTGCGATGCTTCCATCCAAGGACTTGGTTACGTGTTGATGCAATGTGACAAGGTCATTGCCTATGCATCACGCCAACTCAAGGTTCACGAAAGAAATTACACTACTCACGATCTGGAGCTGGGAGCAGTTGTTTTCGCGCTTAAGATATGGAGACATTACCTGTACGGTACCAAGTGCACCATTTACACCGATCACAGGAGTCTCGAGCATATTTTCAAGCAAAAGGAGTTAAACATGCGTCAACGCCGATAGGTTGAGCTCTTGAATGATTATGAATGCGCTGTCAAATACCATCCGGGTAAAGCCAATGTTGTGGCTGACGCCCTCAGTCGAAAGGATACCATACCTAGGCGTGTACGTACTCTACAGCTTACCATCCAGTCTAACCTTCCCGCTCAGATTCGTGATGCTCAGATTGAAGCATTGAAAGCAGAAAACATCAGGGCTGAATCCCTACGAGGATCGAGGCAGCGACTAGAACGAAAGGAAGGCGGCGCCTACTATGTAAACGGACGCATCTGGGTTCCACTTTATGGCAACTTACGCGAGCTTGTGATGGATGAAGCACATAAGTCTCGTTATTCGGTACATCCTGGTTCGGATAAAATGTACCACGATCTTAAGACTACGTATTGGTGGCCTGGCATGAAAGCCCACATAGCAACCTACGTCAGTAAGTGCTTGACTTGTGCGAGAGTCAAGACTGAATATCAGAAACCATCAGGCCTACTTCAACAACCGGAGATCCTGAATTGGAAATGGGAGCAAATTTACATGGATTTCGTTACTGGTCTGCCTAGATCTCAACGTGGAAATGATACCATTTGGGTGATCGTGGATCGATTGACTAAGTCTGCACACTTCTTGGCCATCAAAGAAACGGATAAGTTTTCTACTTTAGCAGACATCTATCTAAAGGAAGTAGTATCAAGGCACGGAGTGCCAACCTCCATCATTTCTGATCGTGACGCGCGTTTTACTTCTGAACTGTGGCAGGCAATGCACAAGTCTTTTGGCTCACGTTTAGATATGAGCACCGCTTATCACCCGCAGACGGATGGGCAATCTGAACGCACCATCCAAACCCTTGAAGACATGCTTAGGGCATGTGTAATCGATTTTGGTAATGGCTGGGAAAAGCACCTCCCGCTAGTGGAGTTCTCATATAACAACAGCTACCACACCAGCATTCAGGCCGCTCCGTTCGAGGCATTGTACGGACGCAAATGCCGATCACCTCTCTGTTGGGCAGAAGTTGGTGACAGTCAAATCACGGGCCCAGAACTCATAGTAGATACAACAGAAAGGATTGCTCAGATACGACAGCGAATGGCGGCAGCTCGTGACCGTCAGAAAAGCTATGCTGATAAGGGAAGAAAACCACTCGAGCTCCAGGGTGGGGATCGAGTGCTACTCAAAGTCTCACCTTGGAAAGGTGTAGTCCGCTTTGGCAAACGAGGCAAACTCAACCCGCGATATGTCGGACCATTCGAAGTCACCGAGAAAATTGGCAAAGTCGCCTACAGGTTGGATCTACCTGAAGAACTCAGCGGAGTTCACAATGTTTTCCATGTGTCGAATCTGAAGAAGTGTTTGTCAGATGAGACCCTCATAGTTCCTCTCAAGGAACTCACAATCGACGACCAGCTGCGATTCGTCGAGGAACCAGTAGAGATTACGGATCAAGATGTTAAGATCCTCAAGCATACCAGGATACCTCTGGTCCGAGTTCGTTGGAATGCTCGTCGTGGCCCAGAGTATACCTGGGAACGAGAAGACCAAATGAAACTCAAGTATCCCCAGCTGTTTAAGAAAAACGCAACCACTACTGAGGCTGAAGCTACTGCAGAATTTCGGGACGAAATTCCAAATCAACGGGGGGATGATGTGACACCCCAGGAAAATCAGGAAAACAACGCAACTTAACTAGCTTCCTCAGCAACCACGTGCTAAATTTCGGGACGAAATTCTCTTAACAGGGGGAGAATGTGACAACCCTCAAATTTACATGTAACCGTACAGTTTATTAATAATAATTAATGTGCTTGACGACTGTGTGGAATTACTTAACTGCTTTCTGATATCTGTGTTATGCTTACACATATTTGTTAATATACTAATAGTGTACAGAAAGGTCACTAAATAGTCCGTTATATTTTCCTAAGTGTTAGAAAGTAAAAACGTTACAAAATATATAAATAGGACGCCTTACGAATTAATTAAGCACTTTAACGGAACAGTATCCAACCGAACAACCGGACTTAACCCGGAGCATAAAAATATTGTCATTGACACTATTTTTCTTTTTCTGAGCCAGTTAGGGTCCCCGAATACCCTAACACCTGTTATATATTACAACACACATAATACACTTATTTATTTCCTAACTTATCTAACTAAATGCTTAACTGATTAGTTAAAATCCCAACTAAATAGCCCCCCCCCCCCAACCGAACGGTTTCTCCAAGGGGACATCACCACACAATGTTTGATTATTATATTTAGACTTGTCTAATATCACCACTACATATTACCTTGTGGATAATGAGAGTGCATGAATTATAAATTAGACCAAAAGGTTAGACTTTCATTCAAATACATCAACACTTTACAAAAAAATCTCATCTTTCTCCTCTCATCACTCTCGGCCAAGAGCTACCTCACACCCTCCATCATTTTCCCAATTTCATTATTGCCATTTTATATACACTCAAGAGTGAAGGATCTCTTACGAGTAAGCCCGGTGCTTGCGGATTGCCAAGGACCTCTCTACGCCGCTTTTAACCAGCCGTTCTTCGTCTAGTTTCTTCCCTAGCCACGAGCTAGTAGTAAGTGATTCTAATCACCTTCTTAAGCTTGTCTAAAGTGGTTAATAAGAATTTTGTCGGATAAAAATCATGAACACTAGAGTTCAAAATTAAAAGTCCACTAAAAATAATAAACATGGTGGTTAATGAATGAATGTTAGTGTAAAACTTTTGAAACTAGTTTTGTTATGATTCTTGATTGATTATCTGATGTTTTGCTGGTTAGTATTGATGTTTAATGTTGTTGTGATTAATAAACTTGCTAACGGAAATCAATCGAACACGAACTAGGAAGTTAAAGAGTGAAAGCAGAATCTGTCCCGGTTTTACAACCAAATTCAGTTGGCTGTAAACAGGTCATAAACGCTACAAAAAACTGATATTTTGAGTCTAAAACGTGTTATTATGAAATACGGTTCTAATGGCACAAGAATCGTAATTTTTGGACTTCGTTTACTATTTTTAAAGCGTCATTTCGTAACAGCAACAAGAGCTGCATTTTTCTGCTGAAAATATATGTTTTGTTTTCTGTCATAACTCGGGTTCTGTGTAGAGTTGGATCCTGAAACTTGTACTGTAGATGACCACCAATGTATTTGCAATTACCCCACTGAAATTTCGTAAATCGGACTTACGATGAATTTTTAATAAATTGTTCCGTGGACTGTGGTCAGAAATAGATAAATCTGAGATTAGTCCGGAAAATGAATTTTTATAAAATATTGGTAATGAACTGGACCCCGATATTTTTACACAATAAAATATGGAACGTTTAAGACATTCTGTAAAAATTTGGGAATTTTTGGAATATTTTAACTATTTTATTAAAATGTCCGAAAACAGACGGTTTTGAATATTTAAGCTGAAACGACATAAGTTGTAATTTGTGTGTCTAAATGTCGAGTATGCTAACTGTGAATGATCTAACATGTTATATGTGTTATATGCATTATTGTATGCTTGCTTATGAGTGGAGAATGGATGGGGAACTTATATGGGCATAAACCGTTAAAGTGATGCATGTTATGTGATAGATACGTGTAGGAACTTTGTGCTCTGTTTGAAACCACTAAATGACTAACTGGTAAATCATACTAGGACGTGATTGACCGACCTTGACTGTTAGCTATATTTGAGAATCTAACCGAGCAAACCGAGGTGAGTTCACACCTTTCTACAAAGCATGGTAAATTCCCGGTGGGAATGGGAATGGGCACAGGAATAGGGATTCCTCGTCCTTTGAGACGTGTTCAGGAATGTAAATTCCTCGTCCTGTTGGGACGTGTTAGACTTACTGGACTAGAACTCTATCAGCGACGTCCCTCCCTTTTTGTATCGACTTAATCGCCGAGGCTATGGCGAGCGGGTCATTAGTTAATAGCGCTATTAGGTTTAACAAACCTCACACCGTGCCAGTTGGACGGGTGTGTACTAATGGACTATGGCACGTCGGTGGTGATAGAACACCGACGCTAGGGCACAATTGATTTTTGATAGTAGTCGATATGATAAACGAGTCTGGTAGTTTAAAATACTGGGGTAGCTCCCCACGGCCAAAGTGCCGGGCTGGATAGCCAGGGAAGGTGGACATGGGATGGTTAACTAATAAACGTTTTCGAACTATGGGGTAACCCCCACGGCTGGATAGCCGAATGAGATTAAACTATGTTTTTGGAAACAACTCTAAAATGGACAACCAACCGTGAACTCACTCAACTTTGTTGTTGACTCGTTATTACATGCTTTGCAGGTCATTAGATGCTATGGAGCTTGCATATGGAGGTGGTCGTTGTGGGATGCGAACTGATATGTCCCGTACTTAATGAATAAACTTTATAAACTTATTTAACCTACGTTTTGGACTTTAAACTTACGAACTATGGACTTATGTTTTATGCTTCCGCTGTTAACCTAAAATCGGTTTACTTCCTTTTGGTCACCAATCGTATTGTGTTTGGTTTTATTTACTTAATTATGTTGTTCAATATGATTGGTGGCTCGATCCTGGTCATGTCACGCCTCCAAGCGGTGATACTCCGCATGGTGGATTTTGGGGGTGTGACAATAACCTTCCGAGGTTATACCTTATGGTCGCTTCGTTTAAGTAGTTGTATGATAGGTAGTTTATATGCCTTAGGTAAATTACCAAAATGCCCTTTTGACGCCAAAATTCATTTTAAGCATATGTAACATAACTTTTGGTATCTAAACTGATTTGGTAACAATATTAGACATGTTAAGGCATATTTTACTTATCATAGGACTAGTTAGGCATTCCGAACGCGTTTTACGCGAACGACGCGTTTTACACGAACGACGCGTTAAAGTAGCATAAGCTACCTAGACGGGTCGTAATGGGTCGTAATGTAACATCTGTGCTTGTAATCATTGTGAACAGTTCAATTATCAATAAAACAATGTTATTTGATCCCAATGTTTGTTTAGTTGTGTTTTACATTTTTCATGTTTTGACTTTTATTCAATTTCAAACTCTATATCGCTTTCTGGAGAGTTATACGCAAACTGGTGCGTAAACGTAATCAGTTTGATGCGACAAATACTCCGGAACATCAACATATACTTAACATACCTTAAATAACCTTTACATAACTTAGAAATAAGTTTTGAAGGCTTTGGTATGTCAAAAACAAGTTAATTCGCTTACAGGGACTAAACTTGACAAACTGCGAAAGTATGCCAATTTGAACTGTAACAAACATTCCGAAACATGACCATAAGTTAAACATACCATAAATATCCTTCACATAGCTTAGAAATAGACTTTGAAGGGTTCGGTGTGCTAAAATAAACTTTTGGGTCATTCAGGGACTAAAAGTGTCAAAAAGTGCACAAGTTTGCACTTTTGCGCATAACTCATGTTCTGAATACACCCGGACATCCAAAAATTTATGTAAGCACTAAAATATTTTATTTTAATGTTTGGCATAAGAAAAATCCATTCGTTGCGTCATTTGGATCGTTTTTCGCGCTTATGCGCATTCCGTCGTAATTAAGCGAACATCGCGTTCGTACGACCAAACGAACCAACATCCGGCATATTTTTGAGCATGTTTCATGTTCACAATGTTTAGGCATCATTTTTGTGACAACTGGCAAATAACCGGCAATTCCGTACAAACTAATCACTATTTTATTTACATAATCTCATGCATTTAGCGTAATTTAATTACATAACAGTGTCATTAATTGGATAACAAGGTTAGGACAAGGAAACAATGCTAAAACATATGTTGGTTTTCGCCACATTGCGAAATCAGGCAAACAATGCCCTAAAAGTGTTGGTAGAAAGTGCCACGCACACTATTCACGGTTACACTATTCATGCCAGCAAACCGTGAAATCAGACCGAAACACTGAAAAACGACACTCGGATAACATAACTGAGTCCAATTATATACGAAAACATTATTATGAAAACACATCTTGCAAAGAAACAAGACTTTCCGGTATAACGCCCTAATCTCAAAAATGTCTATTTCGGCTAAAAATATAGCACTTTTAACTTGTCCGAACCTATAACAAAGCATTTCCGGGACTTCGGAATAATGTCAATTGATGAAAAACATACTAAAACAATAAGATGATATCAACGGAATGTTCATAATCACAAGTTTCCGGCGTTACGTCGCTATGCACTAAACTAGTCCGTTAGCGACTCGACGAACTAGTAGGCGACATTTTTGGTCACGAAACAAGCAAACGAAGAACCTAGCGAGCTAGTTAAGCTAAATTTGGGACTCGAAATCACTTCATACAACCTTCGGATGCAAGAAAACAACTTGCGGAATTGTTTGTCGGTACGATGCAAAAGTACCGTAAACGAACCGACGACGAAACGAAACGAAAAGCAATCTATGAACCAAAACATGATTTTTACTAGTTTAATGAACTAGTTAATAATAATTTTGGTTCCGAAACCCTAATTACCCCTCTAATGGTGTAATTTAACCCCTAATCACCCTACTTTAAATAATGACCAAAATATCTAATTTTTAGCAAGTTTAACCATTTTTTTATAAAATATTTACACTTTACCCCCCCCCCCTAGTCATTTCGGTCAACAAGTGGGTCCCACCCACTTGATTGTGTTGAAAAAATGGAGATTCAAGGTATGGAAACTTGTATGGAAGGTATGGTTTTAAAAGTTGAAAGGATAGGAAATTATGACAATTAGACCACTCTATTCTTCATACTTCTCACAACACATTTTCAACACAAGAAAACCTTCCTCTCATCCTCTAAACTCACGACACAAAGGAACCACACAAGACCCACCATAAATTACCATTAAACACCATAAATTACCCACATTCAAGGCACTTTATGGTCATTAATGCAAGGATTAAGCATGGAGGATCACTAGGAGCTTTCTTTGGAGCTTATCTTTCTTCTAATCTTCTTATTTAGTTTGTGCACTTTGTGAGTCTTCTAAACATAATATTTATGATTTATTTTACTAGTTAATCATAGAAGTACAAGTTGTTAACCTTGAAATTAAAGTTAAACATAATCAAAAACCCTAAACATAAAGCTAATAAACACTAAATATGAATATATTATGTGTTGATTTATGTTGTTTAGTGTTAATATGTTCATGTGATCTTGTTGATTATGTTAATTTTGTTGTGATTAGTAGCTTAAAGTGTATAATTATGATAATCTTGTTGTTAGTTTTATGTAGTATTTTATATTTGTGTTCATATTATTATGATGAACATAAATATGTGATTTAAGCATGGTTATGTTTAAATCAAGAAAGATCATCAACTTCAAAGATTATGATCATTTATATATAAACTTGATTTAGTGATTCTTGAAAGATTAAACCAAGAATAATCATGTGAAAGGCTTTTAACAACACTAATGAACTTGGTTTTTGACATAAAATAAGTTTATGTGATATTAATTATCAAAAGTGTTATGTAAAAGTCTTGGAAATTTCTACATAAAGATGTGCGAATCTTTAAAAGTGAAAAACAATTTACAATCAAGTTTATGTAAGAAATAAACTTAATAAATGGTTAACTTTGAAGACTTGAAAGTTTAAGCAAAATAATGCTCATAAGAATCTTTGAATGAATAAGTATGATTAGTGATATTTGGAAATTGATTATTGATTTAAACGCGTTTTTGTAACGTGGGAAACGTCATAGTTTAGGGGAAACTATGGCGAATTTTTCTAAAAATCTAATCGCGATTAAAGAAGGGATTAAAGGGTGATTAACAATGTTAAACGCGATTAGTGGTTATAAACGTCATTTTGGAAACCCTAATGAGAATATTTAAGATTAAATATTCAAGAAGTTCTTATGAACTTTAACTTATATTTTTACAAAAATAAATGGGTAAAAATATAACAATGTGTAAATATAATTTTTGGTAAGAAAAATTATATATTTTCGGAAACTTGTTAAGCACATGCAATATGTGCTACTTATGTGTATATATCAGATACCTATAGGGTGATCAAAAATAAATATACATACATGGTCCTAGAAATGCTAGTAAAATCGGACAATTAAATAAAATGGCCGAAATGGAAATACATAACACTTGATGACGACAATTTGGGCGTATCGACATCGTAAACAAGTTACTACAATGTCGAGTCTAAAAATAACATATTTTTAGACACTAAAGCGAGCGCATAACTAAGTGGTCAAAAACAAGGATCTGGAAAGTCGAAAACTATAAAAATTACCAAGTATTTTTCATGTGAAAAAACGAACTTATTAAGTTACATGCTTGGTGAATTTTTGGTAAAAATTGCAAGAGTATATTTAATGGAATCACTAGAAAACTAGGGCTAGGCCCAATAACTAGAAAACTAGGGCTAGTCCCAATAACAAGAAAACTAGGGCTAGGCCCAATAACAAGAAAACTAGGGCTAGGCCCAATAACATTAAAACGTGGGTTAAGCCCAATGTCAAAGTATTCTAAGGATGACAAGCGAAAACATAATAAAGAATTCAAGATGAACAACTTGTACGAGGTCCAAAAGACCTAGTGTCTAACGAGATTAGTACACATGTAGGTTATTGACACGTACGGACGCTCATTTCAATATCATATTTCACGGAACGCAAACTTGTGAGTTCATGTCCCTCCTTTCATTGTTTTCAATGTTTTGTTTTCAAAAACATCGAGGGGAAATACATGCTAAAGCTATTGGTATGCTAGTTACGGAGTAGATGGCTTGATCAATGTGCATAAGTAGGGATGGAACAATTGTAACCATTAATCACTTAGTGACCAAGGTACAAAAGGTGTAGATCTATTGGGCTTGAGGCACGCCCCACTCCTAGTTGTTAACCGTGGAGTGCTTTTGTGATCCCAATGATGACAAAGTGTTCTCGGTTTGGTTATTTTGCTTATGGTACATTATGTCAGGGGGCTCGCTACCCACTGATAGATCCTTAACAGACTCCATAAATGAATCAGAACATACCATGATTACAAGATTTCATTTTCATGAATACTATGATTACAAGATTTAATTTTCATGAATACTACGATTACAAGATTTCATTTTCATGAATACTACGATTACAAGATTTCGTTTTCATGAATACTACGATTACAAGATTTCATTTTCATGAATACTACGATTACATATGATAACAAAAACTGCATGAACTCGCTCAACTTTTGTTGACTTTTTAAAACTACATGTATTTCAGGAACAAGTCTTGAGCCGGTGATACATGATTGGATGCAATGATTACCTTTCTTACGTCACACGCAACATGCTTCCGCAACTAGCAGGGTGTGACAATTTTAGGGCCTTAAAGTTGGCTTGACGGGCCTTAGAAGTGTCGGAAATAAGCTTAAACACCAACAGGGACCAAAGATGTAAAAATGAAAACATGTTTCTGATCTGTGCATGCCAGGCGGCCCGCGTAAGATCAGTGTATCCTTTACGCGGCCCGCATCAATGTCCCAGATCAGATAAGATCGATTTGTCAGCAGATTACAGCTGTTAATCTCACAACCACAAACCCAAACTTGCCCCTTCAGCTCATGAGAGGCCATTTTTAGTCACCACAACATTCCAACAAGTGTATGCACGAGATTCGATCATGTTATTCAAGAAACGATCTTAACAACAAGTGTACGCACGAGATTCGATCATGTTATTCAAGAAACGATCTTAACGGTTTGGGAAATACTATAAATACCCCACCCCCATTTGCCTCAAAACCCACTAGAATCTGATCTAATGTGCTCTAAGTTGAAACCTTTGTTTCATACCTGAGCTATTTTGATCTAGATTAGCATTCGGGGACCCATCGTAAGTATTCCTTCGTTCTTTTACTGCTTTTCGAGTCTGAAAGTCAAACTTTGTTTGACTTTCTGCATTGACCAGTTTATGGTCAATGCGAAGTTCGTTTGAACTTCGCAACGTGATTGTAATCACGATGGTTATAGTTCTTGTGACTATACCTACTGATTACCACGTTGTCTAGGGTCGTAAGGGTAAGCGATCTAATAAATCGCTTATACCTTCGAACCTGGCCCATTTGGTCGATCATTAGGATCCGACCAAACACATTAGGTGACCATAGCATATAGGGAATAACCTTCCGAGGTTATACCTTATGGTCGCTTCGTTTAAGTAGTTGTATGGTAGGTAGTTTATATGCCTAAGGTAAATTACCAAAATACCCCTTTGATGCCAAAATTCATTTTAAACATATGTAACATAAATTTTGACATCTAAACTGATTTGACAACAATATTAGACATGTTAAGGCATATGTTACTTGTCATAGGACTAGTTAGGTGGTCCGAACGCGTTTTACGCGAACGACGCGTTAAAGTAGCATAAGCTACCTAAACGGGTCGTAATGGGTCGTAAACTTTTAGGTTAGGTTTCATTTAGAATGTAGGCTTTGTTAAACCATATGACACGAGTCTCCATACTCGTTTGGTTTACGAACCCTCATTCTATCCGATCTTCCGATATAGGTCCGGTTTATTAACATAGTTACCTATATTAGGTGCCGTTTGATTCCGTGATCTCTAGCATTGCTTGGTGGTTATCTTAGGACATCTGAGCAATCTCAAGTGAGTACATAGACCCCTCTTTTACTGTTTTCAAACTGTTTTGGGGTGGAACACATGTGCCTACTTGTTACTTTCCTGCTTTCCTGTTTTCACATCATATACCTGCTATGTTTGTTAGTACATTATAGTACATGATTTACATTACATTTCATGCTATGTATGCCCATTGTGTGCATATTTAGTACATTGTTTACTTTACATTTCTGCTATGTATGTTAACTGATAGCATGCTAGCACATTGATTTACAAGACTTTTCTGCTTTGTATGTTAACTTAGCATACTTAGTACATTATTTTCATATAACATGTTCACTTTTGCTATGACATTTGGTTTGCACAAACGAGACTATTATACGTTCATTAACATTAGCTACGCCACTCGGTAGTAAGTACTGGTACCATAGGACTTGACAAATCCCATTCCTTACATCTCGGGTTTGTTTGGATGTAAGGAATGACTGAATCCGAAAACGTTACTTTTGATAACCTTGACTGAAAGGGTTATCCGACTGTCTCAAGGCTTGAATGTATGCGTTAACTTACCACATAAATGTTTGTATCAATGTAACATGCAGTACTTACAAAACATAACTTTTTGATATATTCAAAATACTTTGTTTTGTACATTTCTACATTTGGATTATGTGACAATACTTTACTTACAATACATAACATTTGTT
Organism: Helianthus tuberosus; assembly: GCA_030545235.1. Classification (NCBI taxonomy): domain Eukaryota; kingdom Viridiplantae; phylum Streptophyta; class Magnoliopsida; order Asterales; family Asteraceae; genus Helianthus; species Helianthus tuberosus. The sequence continues at coordinate 81,484,189 of CM060388.1, forward strand.
ACACATTACTTGACTACTTTTGGACTATTAACATTTGATATGATTTATACAAGGACTTTTGACTATTGGTTTAAACATAGACTTATTACATTGGTGGTTTGTTTAAGTGACTTAAGTAACGAGATGTGAGTAATATGATACAAGCATGGTGGATACACCGCTGGTACTTCCTATATATAAGTGTTTGTATTATATTACATATCATAGCGTTATTTAAATCATTCAATTTGGACTTATACAGGTTACACAAGTAACACGATTTTTACAAGACTTTGGTTTACAAACAATTTACTTTATACAACTCATTTTACTTGGTTATACATTTAACCATACATTATTCTTTTATTTATACATATCATTTGATCTTATCGCTTCTTAAATGATTTACAAAACAAAACAAAACAATTTACAAGGTTCATGACTGACCTTTGCTAAACAACTTTTCTTAAACTTAAGTCATGAATCCTATTTTCACAAAACCTATGTATCTCACAGGCATTTTTATGCTGACGTACCTATTTTCACATGTGTTTTCAGGAGCTGTTGCATAGGATGGTGATCGTGACACTAGGGCGGACCTATGCCTTAGAGACATAAAATGAAGATAGACTTAGTTTAATTATGTTCTGAACTCTTTATTTCCTGTTTAAAACAATGTAACTCTTATGTTGAAAAATAAAATACAACTTTGAATGCCATGGTTATGAAACAATTAATTCTGTTACAACACTCCCCGACGTTTTCCGCCACATTTTGTATGTTATACGTGGTCGGGGTGTGACACGTAAGCACTTAGGTTAGGTTTCATTTAGTATGTAGGCTTTGTTAAACCATACTACATGAGTTCCGATACTCATTTGGTTTACGAGCCCTCATTCTATCCGATCCTCCGATATAGGTCCGGTTTATTAACATAGTTACCTATAATAGGTGTCGTTTGATTCCGAGATCTCTAGCATTGCTTGGTGGTTATCTTAGGACTTCTGAGCAATCTCAAGTGAGTACATAGAACCCCCCCCCCTCTTTAACTGTTTTCAAACTGTTTTGCGGTGAAACACATGTGCCTACTTGTTACTTTCATTCTTTCCTGTTTTCACATCATATACTTGCTATGTTTGTTAGTACATTATAGTACATGATTTCATTACATTTCATGCTATGTATGCCCATTGTGTGCATACTTAGTACATCATTTTACATTACATTTCATGCTATGTATGCCCATTGTGTGCATACTTAGTACATTGTTTACTTTACATTTCTGCTATGTATGTTAAATGATAGCATGCTAGCACATTGATTTACAAGACTTTTCTACTTTGTATGTTAACTTAGCATACTTAGTACATTGTTTTCATATGACATGTATACAATTGCTATATAATTTGGTTTGCACAAACGAGACTATTATATGTTCATTAACATTAGCTACGCTGCTCGGTAGTAAGTACTGGTACCATAGGACTTGACAAATCCCATTCCTGACATCTCGGGTTTGTTTGGATTTAAGGAATGACTGAATCCGAAAACATTTCTTTTGATAACCTTGACTGAAAGGGTTATCTGACTGTCTCAAAGCTTGAATGTATGCGTTAACTTACCACATAAATGTTTGTATCAATGTAACATGCATTCACTTTGCAAAACATAACTTTTTGATATATTCAAAATACTGTGTTTTGTATATTTCTACATTTGGATTATGTGACAATACTTTACTTACAATACATAACATTTGTTACACATTACTTGACTATTTTTGGACTATTAACATTTGATATGATTTATACAAGGACTTTTGACAATTGGTTTAAACATAGACTTATTACATTGGTGGTTTGTTTAAGTGACTTAAGTAACGAGATGTGAGTAATATGATACAAGCATGGTGGATACGCCGCTGGTACTTCCTATATATAAGTGTTTGTATTATATTACATATCATAGCGTTATTTAAATCATTCAATTTGGACTTATACATTTTACACAAGTAACACGATTTTCACAAGACTTTAGTTTACAAACAATTTACTTTATCCAACTCATTTTACTTGGTTATACATTTAACCATACATTATTCTTTTATTTATACATATCCTTTGATCTTACCGCTTTTTAAATGATTTACAAAACAAAACAATTTACAAGGTTCATGACTGACTTTTGCTAAACAACTTTCTCTTAAACTTAAGTCATGAATCCTATTTTCACAAAACCTATATATCTCACAGGCATTTTTATGCTGACGTACCTATTTTCACATGTGTTTTCAGGAGCTTTTGCATAGGATGATGATCGTGACACTAGGGCGGACCTGTGCCTTAGAGACTTAAAATAAAGATAGAACTAGTTTAATTATGTTCTGAACTCTTTATTTCCTGTTTAAGACAATGTAACTCTTATGTTGATAAATAAAGTACAACTTTGAATGCCATGGTTATGAAACAATCAATTTTGTTACAACACTCCCCGACGTATTCCGCCACGTTTTGTATGTTATACGTGGTCGGGGTGTGACAGAAGAGTTGGTATCAGAGCCAATGGTTATAGGGAATTAGGTTATTAGTAATGCTTTAACCTAGACTATAACCTTTCTAGGACCCTAACACAAGTTATCTTGTGTTTAGATCTTAAAACATGCACATCACCTATCCTTAGGTGATTATCAAAACAAAAACCAAATTTTCCGAAATGATTTTTGAAAAACAATCTTCTGTTTTTGAATAATTTATTACAAGGTTTTGAACCCTCTATTGTAAGGTTTTGAACCCTCTGTTATAAGGTTTTGAACCCCTTTGAGTTTTCAAAATCTCGTCAAGGTTTTGGGTTTTAAATAATGTGAACACGTGCAAACTGGAAGGGTGAATGCCTGTACCCTGGGTTTTCTGTCTAAGGCTAGAGTGTTCGTACAAATCCACATAATCGGACCAGTCACTCTTACCTGGGAACTCTTGGGGTGAGTGTTCACTTATAGGCGAGCATGTCTTCGCGATACATTATTTTTGACCCATTTACTTTGATTAGTCACTGTGTGTCGTTTGTTTGCTTTGTGATGCGAACAAATGACCACCATCTTTGCTGTTGTCAATTTTTGTTTCATCTCATTCTTTTCATCCAATCATCTCACTCGTTTCCTTTCATGTTTCCTCTTTTAGAATGCCTCCTCGACGCGAAAACCAGATAGCGATTGCCGAACTGGCATAAATCATTGCGCAGCAAATGGCTGCTCAATTCCCAAACCTCTTTGCTCAATGGAACCAAGCCAACAACAACAACAATGCTCCATGCAAATTCAAGGATTTTAACTCGGCTAAACCACTCAAGTTTAGTGGTTCTGAGGGAGCGACTGGGCTTCTTCAATGGTTCGAGAGCATTGAGAATACTTTCCGCCATGTGCAGTGTCCTGACAATCGCAAGGTCGAGTTTTCTTCGAGTGTGTTTCAGAAGAGGGCTCTCACATGGTGGAACGGGGTTATGAGAGACCGTGGTGCAGAAGTTGCTCTAGCACAAACTTGGGCTGAACTTAGGGCCCTTATGATGAGGGAGTTCTGTCCTCGTCATGAACAACGAGCTTTGGAGAAAGAGTTTGATGACTTGAAACAAGACAGTGGCGAGCACAGGGCGTATACTGACAGGTTTGAGGAGTTGAGTCTGCTTTGCCCAACAATGGTTACCCCACTCAACAAGGCTATCGAAAGATACATCGACGGCCTACCTGACTCAGTGCAAGACATCATTACTGGTAGTAACCCTGCCACACTCCGTCAGGTGATCGAGTTAGCAGCGACATTGACTGAGTCGCTGGTTCGAAAGGGAAAGCTGCATAAAAAGGGTGACAAGGGTAAGAAGCAGGCGTCTGACAAGGGGGATAGCAAGAAAGGTCAAAACAAGAATGGAAAGAATTCTGGTTCCTCAAAGGGTTCTAGGAAGCGAAAGGCTTCCCAAAACTATGCTGTTACTGCACAGGCCCAAGCTGCACCAAATCAGCCTGCGCAACCACTAGCCAAGAAGCCTTATCTTGGCAATGCACCTTTGTGCAACAGGTGTAACGACCATAACCTACCACATCTCCAATGTCGTCATTGTACTAACTGTGGGAGAATTGGTCATCTTGCCGCTACTTGTCGCATTCCTGTTAACCAGAACCAGGCAGTTCAGAACCAAGCCCAACAAGTTGCTCAGCCTCTTGCTCAGCAACAAGGTCAAGCTGCACGACCTCATTTTCCTCCTGGTTCGTGCTACAATTATGGGGATCTGACCCACTACAGAAACCGGTGCCCAAGGCTAGCCAACCAAAATCAGAATCCAAATCAGAATCAAGCTCAGGCTCGAGGTCGAGTCTTCAACATGAATGCACAAGAGGCACAAGCAGGCAATGAAGTGGTGAATGGTACGTTCTTTATTAATAATCAGCCTGCATCTGTTCTTTTTTATTCGGGTGCCGATAAGAGTTTTTTGTCATTATCTTTTGAGCCATTGCTTCGCGTGTCTAGAACGAAACTAGGTAAACCTTTGACAGTAGAAGTTGCTAGTGGTGAACCCATTGTTCTTGATTCTGTTCTTCGCAACTGCCAGTTGAACCTTAACGACCATCTTTTTCCTATTGACCTCACGCCTATGCAACTCGGAAGCTTCGACGTTATTGTGGGTATGGATTGGTTAGCCAAGCATCACGCAGAGGTAGTTTGTTTTGAGAAGATTGTTCGTGTGCCGCTTTCGACAGGCGAGATCCTACAGGTTCGTGGTGAGAAACCTGCCGGTGGTCTCAAACTCATGTCTTGTTTTAAAGCTCGGAAGTATCTGCGAAAGAACTATGTGGCCTTTTTGGCGCATGTTGTAGTAGATAAGGGCAAAGGTAAATCTATTCAAGATATTCCTGTTGTTCGGGATTATTCTGAAGTATTCCCTGAAGAGTTACCTGGTCTACCTCCGGCACACCAAGTCGAGTTCCGAATTGATCTTGTACCTGGTGCAAACCCCATTGCCAGAGCTCCATATCGTCTTGTGCTGTCTGAGATGCAAGAGTTGTCTAAGCAGCTTCAGGAGCTCTCTGACAAAGGTTTTATCTGTCCTAGCTTTTCACCTTGGGGTGCTCCCGTTCTTTTTTCAAGAAGAAGGATGGATCTTTTAGGATGTGTATCGATTACCGTGAGCTTAACAAGCTTACCATCAAGAATCGATATCCCCTACCTCGCATCGATGATCTCTTTGATCAGTTACAGGGCACTTCTTATTTTTCAAAGATTGATCTGCGATCGGGATATCATCAACTTCGGGTGCATGAAGAAGACATTCCCAAGACAGCGTTCCGCACTCGTTATGGGCATTATGAGTTCACAGTCATGCCATTCGGTTTGACTAATGCTCCTGCTGTTTTCATGGACTTAATGAATAGGGTCTGCAAGCCTTATTTGGATCAGTTCGTCATTGTTTTTATTAACGACATCTTGATTTACTCTAAGACGCGAGCTGATCACGAGCAACATCTTCGTCTTACTCTGGAACTCCTAAAGAAAGAGCAACTTCTCGCCAAATTCTCCAAGTGTGAATTCTGGCTTAAAGAAGTTCAATTCTTAGGACATATTGTCAACGAACAAGGTATTCATGTAGATCCCTCCAAGATCAGTGCGATCAAGGATTGGGATACGCCTACTACTCCTACTGAGGTTCGTTCTTTTCTTGGTCTAGCGGGTTATTACCGCCGCTTCATTGAGAACTTCTCAAAGATTGCAGTTCCTCTAACTGCTCTAACTCAGAAGAACAAGCCCTTTGATTGGGGATTCAAACAAGAGGAAGCTTTTCAAAACTTGAAGCAAAAACTTTGTGACACGCCTGTTCTGACTTTGCCTGAGGGCAATGATGATTTCGTCGTTTATTGCGATGCATCTAAATTGGGTCTGGCTGTGTTCTGATGCAAAGGAACAAAGTCATAGCATATGCATCGAGGCAGTTGAAGATACATGAGAAAAACGACACCACTCATGATCTTGAGTTAGGTGCAGTTCTCTTCTCTCTTAAGATCTGGAGACACTATTTGTACAGTACAAAATATGTGGTTTTCACGGACCACAAAAGTCTTCAGTATATCTTCAATCAGAAAGAACTCAACATGAGGCAACGACGTTGGGTGGAGCTTTTAAACGACTATGACTGCGAAATTCGCTACCACCCTGGTAAGGCGAATGTCGTGGCCGATGCTTTGAGTCGCAAGGAACGTACTAAGCTTCATTGTGTTCGTGTTCAATCTGATATTCAAGCTCGATCCGATATCCAAGCACGCATTTCTCAGGCTCAACAATCTTGTGTTTCACAAGGTTTGATGGATAAGGAATTTCCCTATCACATAACACCTGGTCTGGAACTGAAGGACAATGGATCGTATTACTTCATGGACCGTTTGTGTGTCCCAAGCCAAGATAACCTTCGCACCTTGCTTATGGATGAAGCCCATAAGTCTCGTTATTCTGTTCATCCTGGCTCAGATAAGATGTATAAGGATCTTCGTATTCAGTATTGGTGGCCTGGTATGAAGAAAGACATTGCCTTATATGTATCAAAATGCCTTACTTGTCTTAAGGTTAAGGCTGAACATCAGCGTCCTTCTGGTTTATTGGTGCAACCAGAGATCCCAGTTTGGAAATGGGAAAACATTACTATGGATCTCATTACTAAACTTCCGTGCACAAAGAAAGGTCATGATGCCATCTGGGTAGTTGTTGATCGTCTTACTAAGTCAGCACATTTCTTGCCAATCCGTGAGGATTTTCCTGCTGACAAACTTGCTAAAATCTATGTGGATGAAATTGTAGCTCGACATGGTGTTCCTTTGAACATCATTTCTGACAGAGATGCTCGTTTCACTTCTCATTTTTGGAGAACCATGCAATCTGCTATGGGGACCCAACTTAATCTGAGCACGGCTTATCATCCGCAAACGGATGGTCAATCTGAAAGAACAATCCATACTCTGGAGGATATGCTTAGAGCTTGTGTGATCGACTTTGGTGGTTGTTGGGATTCACATCTTCTGTTGATTGAATTCTCCTACAACAACAGTTATCACACCAGCATCAAAATGGCTCCTTTCGATGCTCTCTATGGTCGAAAATGTCGTTCACCAGTCTGCTAGAATGAGATCGGCGAGGCTCAACTTACTGGACCTGCCCTCATTTTAGAGACAACTGATAAGGTCAAGAAAGTTCGTGATAACCTTCAGACAGCTAGAAGCCGTCAAAAGAGTTACGCGGACCCAAAACACAAACCCTTGGAATTTCAAGTCGGTGATTGTGTATTACTTAAGGTCTCACCTTGGAAAGGTGTGATCAGATTTGGAAAGAAAGGAAAACTTGCACCTAGATACGTTGGACCATTCAAGATCGTCGAAAGAATCGGTAAGGTAGCCTACAGACTTGAGTTACCTCCTGAACTTGGAAATGTTCATCCAACCTTTCACGTGTCCAATCTCAAGAGGTGTTTAGCTGATGAGAACCTCCACATACCACTTGACGAAATTCGTGTTGATAAAACACTGAAATTTGTTGAGAAGCCAGTGGAAATCATGGAACGTGAAGTTAAGTGGCTTAAACGCAAGCGCATTCCTTTGGTCAAAGTTCGCTGGGAAGCTAAACGTGGACCCGAGTTTACTTGGGAACGCGAAGATCAAATGAAGGCGAAGTATCCGCATCTATTCCCACGAGTTTCCTCTAAATAAATTTCGGGACGAAATTTCCACAAGTAGGGGAGACTGTAACATCTGTGCTTGTAATCATTATGAACAGTTCGTTTATCAATAAAACAATGTTATTTGATCCCAATGTTTGTTTGTTTGTGTTTTACATTTTTCATGTTTTGACTTTTATTCAATTTCAAACTCTATATCACTTTCTGGAGACTTATACGCAAACTGGTGCGTAAACGTAATCAGTTTAATGCGACAAATACTCCGGAACATCAACATATACTTAACATACCTTAAATAACCTTTACATAACTTAGAAATAAGTTTTGAAGGCTTTGGTGTAACACCTGTGCCTCCACGGCCATCACACAAATACTGTAGCAATGAAATATTGTATTTCATACTTGGTATTTGTAAAAATATGTGTATCATTTGCACATATCAATTTTTGTTCAATTTCAAACTCTAAATCACTTTCTGGAAGGTTATACGCGCACCGATGCGTAAATATAACCAGTTTAATGCAACAAACACTCCGGAATAGTGACATTGGCTTAACATACCTTAAATAACCTTTACATAACTTAGAAATAAGTTTTGAAGGCATTGGTATGGCAAAAACAAGTTAATTCGTCTACAGGGACTAAATTTGACAAACTGCGAAAGTATGCCAATTTGAACTGTAACAGACATTCCAGAACATGACCATAAGTTAAACACACCTTAAATATCCTCTACATAGCTTAGAAATAGGCTTTGAGGGGTTCGGTGTGCTAAAATAAACTTTTGGGTCATTCAGGGACTAAAAGTGTCAAAAAGTGCACAAGTTTGCATTTTCGCGCATAACTTACGTTCTGAATACATCCGGACACCCAAAAATTTATGTAAGCATGACTACATTATATTTTAGTGTTCGCCATAAGAAAAATCCATTCGTTACGTCATTTGGATCGTTTTTCGCGCTTATGCGCATTCCGTCGTAATTAACCGAACATCGCGTTCGTACGACCAAACGAACCATCACCCGGCATATTTTTGAGCATGTTTCATGTCCACAATGTTTAGGCAACATTTTAGGGCCTTAAAGTTGGCTTTACGGGCCTTGGAAGTGTCGGAAATGGCCTTAAACACGTGCAGGGGCTGAAACTGCCATTTTTGAAAGTTTTATGCGGATCAGAAGGGCCATGCGGCCCGCTTTGTATTTGTCTGATCCTGAAGTGGGCCGCTTCCCACTATCAGATCAGATTCAATGTTTTTAAACACAAGTTGCAGCCATTTGATCCTCCACCACATGTTCTAAACTTGCTTAGTCACTAGATAAGGATCATATTTAGCTTCCACAACATTGTGACAAGTGTACGGACTAGATTTTTTCCCCTTTTCCAAGAAACGATCCTAACGGTTACCCGAAAACTATAAATACCCCACCCCCCATTGTTCATAATCACTAGAAATTTGATTTGAGAAACTCTAAGTTGAAACATTAGTTTCATACCTGAGATTTTCGAATCGAGTTTAGCATTCGGGGACCCTTCGTAAGTATTCTTTCGTTCTTTTCCTTATTTTACTGCTTTTCGAGTCCGAAAGTCAAACTTTGTTTGACTTTCAGCGTTGACCAGTAATGGTCAATGCGAAGTTCGTTTGAACTTCGCAACGTGAGTGTAATCACGTTGGTTATAGTCCTTTGGGACTATGCCCACTGATTACCACGTTGTCTAGGGTCGTAGGGTAGGCGATCTGATAAATCGCCTATACCTTCGAACCCGACCCAGTTTGGTCGATCATTAGGATACGACCAAATACATTAGGTGACCATAGTAGGTAGGGAATAACCTTCCGAGGTTATACCCTATGGTCACATCGTTTGAGTAGTTGTATGATAGGTAGTTTATATGCCTTAGGTAAATTACCAGAATACCCTTTTTATGTATAATTGGTAATTAAGCATATGTAACCTAAACCTTTGTCACATAACTGATTATGTAACATGTTTAGGCATATAACACTTGTCATAGGACTAGTTAGGCGGTCCGAACGCGTTTCACGCGCACGACGCGTTAAAGTAGCATAAGCTTCCTAAACGGGTCGTAATGGGTCGAAAGCACTTAGGTTAAGTTTCATTTAGTATGTAGGCTTTGTTAAACCATATCATATGAGTTCCTACACTTATTTGGTTTACAAACCCTAAGGCTACCCAATCTTCCGATTTAGGTCCGGTTAATTAACATAGTTACCTATATTAGGTGCCGTTTGATTTCCGTGATCTCTAGCATTGTTTGGTTGTTACTCAAGGACTACTGAGCAATCTCAAGTGAGTACATAGACCCCTCTTTTACTGTTTTCCAAACTGTTTTGGGGTGGAACACATGTGCCTACTTGTTACTTTCATGCTTTCCTGTTTTCACATAATATACCTGCTATGTTCGTTAGTACATTATAGTACATGATTTCAATACATTTTATGCTAGGTGTGCCCATTGTGTGCATTACTTAGTACATCGTTTTACATGACATTTTATGCTAGGTGTGCCCATAGTGTGCATTACTTAGTACATTGTTTTACATCACATCACATGCTATGTATGTTCATTTGTTGCATACTTAGTACAGATTCATTTCATCACATGCTTACATTTTGGTATGACATTTGGTTTGTTTAAATGGGACAATACATTCATTAACATTAGCTACGCCGTTCGTTAGTAGGTAGTGGTACCATAGGAATTGACAACTCCCGTTCCGGACATCCCAGGGAAAGGGGACAGAAAGGAATGACCGAATTCGATGATATTTACGCAGATAGACCTTTAATTTGTTTAAGGGTTTATCACCTCAGTCGCAAGGCTTGGATGTATGCATTATAACAACACTGCATAAATGTTCATTATCAGTATAGCATGCATTTACACATTACATGATTTACATTGATCATGCATTTACACAAGACATAATATTGATTTAAACCAAGTTTTACTTCAATAATTTGCTTTTGTGCATATGGTTTAGTTGAGACATTTCGCTAGCCATACATGACATTTTGACATAGACATTTGACATAGACATTTCGACATAGACATTTTAACATGATTGACATTGATCATGCATTTACACAAAACATAACTTTGATTTAAACCAAGTTTTACTTCAATACTTTGTTTTTGTGCATATGGTTTAGTTGAGACATTTCGCTTGCCATACATGACATATTTGACATAGACATTCGACATGGATATTTGACATAGACATTTGACATGGACATTTGACATAGACATTTCGACATAGACATTTTAACATGATTGACATTGATCATGCATTTACACAAAACATAACTTTGATTTAAACCAAGTTTTACTTCAATACTTTGTTTTTGTGCATATGGTTTAGTTGAGACATTTCGCTTGCCATACATGACATATTTGACATAGACATTTGACATGGATATTTGACATAGACATTTGACATGGATATTTGACATAGACATTTGACATGGATATTTGACATAGACATCTTACATTGATTGGTTTGGTTTGATTAAGTGATTAAGTAACGATGCGTGTGTAATATGATACAAGCATGGTGGATACGCCGCTGGTACTTCCTATATATAAGTGTTTGTATAATATTACATAGCGTAACGTTATTTGAATCATTTCAGTTTGATACACATGACATTTTATACAAATAACATATTTTTCACAAGACATTGTTTTACAACAACTTATCTTATACAAACTCAGTTACATGGTTATTCAGTTAACCATACATTTTTCATTATTTATACATATCATCTGATCTTATCGATTTTCAAATGATTTACAAAACAAAGCAAATAACAAGGTTCATGACTAAACATTTTCTCAAACATAAGTCATGAAACCTATTTTCACAAAACCTATGTATCTCACCGGCATTTTTATGCTGACGTACCATATTTTCACATGTGTTTTTCAGGAGCTGTTGCATAAGATGATCAAGATACACTTAGGCAGACATGGGCCTTAGTGACAATAAAAGATGCAGACTAGTTAATTATGTTGTATTTCCATGTGTGTTTAGACGTTGTAACACTTTTAATCAATAAAACGAAACTTTAATTTCCATGGTTGTGAAACATTAATTCTGTTACAACACTCCCCGATGTTTCCGCCATGTTTTGTATGTTCCACGTGGTCGGGGTGTGACAGAAAAGATGGTATCAGAGCCAATGGTTATAGGGAATTAGGTTATTAGTAATGCTTTGACCTAGTCTATAACCTTCTTAGGACCCTAACGCGAGTTTACTTGCGTTTAGTCATAAAACAATACCGTCACCTATCCTTAGGCGACGATCACAACAAGAACATAAAATTCAAAACCGCTTTGAAAACTAATCATCTGTTCTAGGATGATTGATTACTAGGTTTTGAACCCTCAGTTATAAGGTTTTGAACTCTCTGTTATATGGTTTTGAACCCCTTTGGGTTTTCAAAATCTCGTCAAGATTTTGGGTTTTAAATAATGTGAACACGTGCAAACTGGAAGGGTGAATGCCTGTATTCTGGGTTTTCTGTCTAGGCAAGCACTTCGTATACATCTCATCAGACGCGAGACCAGTTGTGCTTACCTGGGAATTCTTGGGATGAGTGTTCACTTATAGGCGAGCATGTCTTCGCGATACATTATTTTCGACCCATTTACTTTGATTTGTCATTGTGTGTCGTTTGTTGCTTTGTAGTAACAAACAAATGACCACTATCCTTGCTTTCATCAGATTTGTTTCATCTCATTCTTTTCGTCTAATTCTCTCTCTCGTTTCCTTTCATGTTTCCTCTTTCAGAATGCCTCCTCGACGCGAAAGCCAGATAGAGACTGCCGAGCTGGCAGAAATTATTGCGCAGCAGATGGCTGCTCAATTTCCAAATCTCTTTGCTCAATGGAACCAAGCCAACAATAACAACAACAACAATGTTCCATGCAAATACAAGGATTTTAATCAGGCTAAACCACTCAAGTTTAGTGGTTCTGAAGGAGCGACTGTGCTTCTTCAGTGGTTCGAGAGCAGTGAGAATACTTTCCGCCACGTGCAATGTCCGGTTAATCGCAAAGTCGAGTTTGCTTCGAGCGTATTTCAGAAGAGGGCTTTGACATGGTGGAACGGGATTATGAGAGACAGGGGTGCAGAAGTTGCTCTTGCACAGACATGGGCTGAACTTAGAGCCCTTATGATGAGGGAATTCTGTCCTCGTCATGAGCAGCGAGCTTTGGAGAAGGAATTTGATGATTTGAAGCAAGATAGTGGTGAGCACAGGGCTTATACTGATCGGTTTGAAGAGTTGAGTTTGCTTTGCCCGACTATGGTTACCCCACTTGACAAGGCTATCGAGAGATACATCGACGGCCTACCTAACACAGTACAAGACATCCTTACTGGTAGTGAACCTGCCACACTCCGTCAGGCGATCGAGTTATCAGCGACATTGACTGAGTCGCAGATTAGAAAGGGAAAGCTACACCGGAAGGGTGACCAGGGCAAGAAACAGTTGGCTGACAAGGGGGATAGCAAGAAGGGTCAAAACAAGAATGGAAAGGACTCTGGTTCTTCGAGGAGGGCAAAGAAGCGTAAGGCTTCCCAAAACTATGCTGTCACTGCCCAAGCTAACCAGGCAGCTCCCAACCAACCCGCACAGCCTCCAGCGAAGAAACCCTATTCAGGGAATGCACCTTTGTGCAATAGATGCAACAGTCACCACCAGCAGCAACTTCCATGCCGTTTCTGTACTAACTGTGGGAAGTCAGGCCATCTTGCCAATTTTTGTCGGTCTGCTCAGAATCCCGCGGTTCAGAACCCGGCTCAACAAGTTGCTCAGCCTCTTGCTCAGCAACAGGGTCAAGCTGCACGACCACACTACCCACCTGGTGCCTGTTACAATTGTGGGGATCTGACCCACTACAGAAACCAATGCCCAAAGCTAGCTAATGCAAATCCGACCCAAGGATGAGCATTCAGCTGAACAAAGGATGGTGCTGTCTTATGCCTTTGTTTCTTTTGTTTTCGTGTATTGTGAAACAATATGTCTCGTTCATAAATAAAAGTTGTTGTTCACAATTCTGATATACAAGTATAATTACATGTGTGTATGACTTTTCCTATGATACCTACATCAAGGAACTATGTACATTACAAACTACTCTTGTGATTCTCTCTTTCAAATGATCGCTCATGATTCCTTCGAAAATTTTAAGTACTCGTTTCATTCTAAGATGCGTGGTACAGAAAATAAAGTGACATTATTAGTGATCATGCTTCTGCACATCTGTGCCTTTGAATCCTTGGTTAGATAACTAAGGGTATTTCCAAATCTCATACCCATTACGTTTTGATTTTTCAACATACACAGTACCAGTATTTCAAAACAATCTTCATGATCTCAAAACATTTCATATAGTTTGAAAACAATTTTTCTATATGCATTGTCTATGTTATTTCAAAAACATTGGCCATGTTATCAAAACTAACCTTCCAAATTTCAAAATATTTCATATAGTCTGAAGACAATATTAACACAATACATTTTCTTATCAAGTGCATGATTTCGAAAAGCATCATTTAATTTTTTTCAAAAAACCTTATACATAATTTCAAAATTCATCTTGCATGATTTTAAAATATTTTAGTAAAAATATCTATCTAATACACCTACTTTATAATTTCAAAGTATTATATATAAGGTTTCAAAAACATTTTTTTTACCCCATGCATAGTCTTCCAAATATATTTTTCCTCACACATTTACTTAACCTTCAAATTCTGCTTCATATGTCGCCTTGACATATCTAGCATCTCAACTTCATAAGCATTCTTACTTCATGTTTTGACATAAGAACATCCAGTGCAAGGTTTCAAAACATCTTCAACTTCTAAAATCCATATGGGATCTTTTTATCTTCACAATTAGATCCTTGTGGATGATCATCATTCAAACCAGAGTCCTTAATTGGATTCCTTATGTACCTTAATTCGAACATTTCGGTTCTTTATAATCGAAATCGAATTTTCTCTTCAAAAATCTTTCTATCTTAATAGTTAGATTCTTGATAACATTTAAAGTACCAAATGAAATCCGTTGAATGGATTCCTAGTGTGCTTTAAATGCATGTACGCAAGTAACAAGACAAATTAACAAACAAATTTTGTGGTTATGTGATTATGTGTTTGCATACTTTGTGTTTTCATTTATGCATTTTTGTGTTTTTATAATCTGGATAATTCGTTATCCAAATCCTCGCAGGATCTTTCATATCTTCATATGAGGGATTCGTAGCAGGATAGTCAAAAGGTACTACCTTAAATCCTTATGGGCTTCTACGTAGTAGTTAAGACCCTTGGGTTATATAGTACCATTCCATGATTCATAAGAGACCCTTTAGTGGTCTAATCAAAAAGATTGATTCACAATTTGGTTAGAAAACGACATCTAGTGATGTAGCTGGACAGACTCCTTGATAGTCTATTTCGATCATTTAATGATTTAAGTAAAAGGACTCTACGGCGGTCTAGTCACACTCATCACAGGATTGTTCATTTGGTTTTACCCTACGCATTATAAAATAGACTGTGTGAACTGTGCAAGGAATTGTCTAATTATGGAGACCTACATAATTATGAAATTTAGTGCATAGAAACCCAGTAAGGTTTATTATGTGTAAGAACCGATAGTAACAACAATAACAAAATGAGAACGATGTAATGGAGGTACGGTGGACGCACCAATGACGCTTCATATACTTGTATATAAGTATCCCTCTTACATTGCAAGCATAATGTTATTAAAGTTACTAGAAGTTCAGATCCCTAACCAATGTTGTTCGAACTTTTCAACTTCATGTTTTCAAGCTCTCACAAGTTTCCTCTAAATAAATTTCGGGACGAAATTTCCTAAAGTAGGGGAGACTGTAACACCTGTGCCTCCACGGCCATCACACAAATACTGTAGCAATGAAATATTGTATTTCATACTTGGTATTTGTAAAAATATGTGTATCATTTGCACATATCAATTTTTGTTCAATTTCAAACTCTAAATCACTTTCTGGAAGGTTATACACGCACCGATGCGTAAATATAACCAGTTTAATGCAACAAACACTCCGGAATAGTGACATTGGCTTAACATACCTTAAATAACCTTTACATAACTTAGAAATAAGTTTTGAAGGCATTGGTATGGCAAAAACAAGTTAATTCGTCTACAGGGACTAAATTTGACAAACTGCGAAAGTATGCCAATTTGAACTGTAACAGACATTCCAGAACATGACCATAAGTTAAACACACCTTAAATATCCTCTACATAGCTTAGAAATAGGCTTTGAGGGGTTCGGTGTGCTAAAATAAACTTTTGGGTCATTCAGGGACTAAAAGTGTCAAAAAGTGCACAAGTTTGCATTTTCGCGCATAACTTACGTTCTGAATACATCCGGACACCCAAAAATTTATGTAAGCATGACTACATTATATTTTAGTGTTCGCCATAAGAAAAATCCATTCGTTACGTCATTTGGATCGTTTTTCGCGCTTATGCGCATTCCGTCGTAATTAACCGAACATCGCGTTCGTACGACCAAACGAACCATCACCCGGCATATTTTTGAGCATGTTTCATGTCCACAATGTTTAGGCAACATTTTAGGGCCTTAAAGTTGGCTTTACGGGCCTTGGAAGTGTCGGAAATGGCCTTAAACACGTGCAGGGGCTGAAACTGCCATTTTTGAAAGTTTTATGCGGATCAGAAGGGCCATGCGGCCCGCTTTGTATTTGTCTGATCCTGAAGTGGGCCGCTTCCCACTATCAGATCAGATTCAATGTTTTTAAACACAAGTTGCAGCCATTTGATCCTCCACCACATGTTCTAAACTTGCTTAGTCACTAGATAAGGATCATATTTAGCTTCCACAACATTGTGACAAGTGTACGGACTAGATTTTTTCCCCTTTTCCAAGAAACGATCCTAACGGTTACCCGAAAACTATAAATACCCCACCCCCCATTGTTCATAATCACTAGAAATTTGATTTGAGAAACTCTAAGTTGAAACATTAGTTTCATACCTGAGATTTTCGAATCGAGTTTAGCATTCGGGGACCCTTCGTAAGTATTCTTTCGTTCTTTTCCTTATTTTACTGCTTTTCGAGTCTGAAAGTCAAACTTTGTTTGACTTTCAGCGTTGACCAGTAATGGTCAATGCGAAGTTCGTTTGAACTTCGCAACGTGAGTGTAATCACGTTGGTTATAGTCCTTTGGGACTATGCCCACTGATTACCACGTTGTCTAGGGTCGTAGGGTAGGCGATCTGATAAATCGCCTATACCTTCGAACCCGACCCAGTTTGGTCGATCATTAGGATACGACCAAATACATTAGGTGACCATAGTAGGTAGGGAATAACCTTCCGAGGTTATACCCTATGGTCACATCGTTTGAGTAGTTGTATGATAGGTAGTTTATATGCCTTAGGTAAATTACCAGAATACCCTTTTTATGTATAATTGGTAATTAAGCATATGTAACCTAAACCTTTGTCACATAACTGATTATGTAACATGTTTAGGCATATAACACTTGTCATAGGACTAGTTAGGCGGTCCGAACGCGTTTCACGCGCACGACGCGTTAAAGTAGCATAAGCTTCCTAAACGGGTCGTAATGGGTCGAAAGCACTTAGGTTAAGTTTCATTTAGTATGTAGGCTTTGTTAAACCATATCATATGAGTTCCTACACTTATTTGGTTTACAAACCCTAAGGCTACCCAATCTTCCGATTTAGGTCCGGTTAATTAACATAGTTACCTATATTAGGTGCCGTTTGATTTCCGTGATCTCTAGCATTGTTTGGTTGTTACTCAATGACTACTGAGCAATCTCAAGTGAGTACATAGACCCCTCTTTTACTGTTTTCCAAACTGTTTTGGGGTGGAACACATGTGCCTACTTGTTACTTTCATGCTTTCCTGTTTTCACATAATATACCTGCTATGTTCGTTAGTACATTATAGTACATGATTTCAATACATTTTATGCTAGGTGTGCCCATTGTGTGCATTACTTAGTACATCGTTTTACATGACATTTTATGCTAGGTGTGCCCATAGTGTGCATTACTTAGTACATTGTTTTACATCACATCACATGCTATGTATGTTCATTTGTTGCATACTTAGTACAGATTCATTTCATCACATGCTTACATTTTGGTATGACATTTGGTTTGTTTAAATGGAACAATACATTCATTAACATTAGCTACGCCGTTCGTTAGTAGGTAGTGGTACCATAGGAATTGACAACTCCCGTTCCGGACATCCCAGGGAAAGGGGACAGAAAGGAATGACCGAATTCGATGATATTTACGCAGATAGACCTTTAATTTGTTTAAGGGTTTATCACCTCAGTCGCAAGGCTTGGATGTATGCATTATAACAACACCGCATAAATGTTCATTATCAGTATAGCATGCATTTACACATTACATGATTTACATTGATCATGCATTTACACAAGACATAATATTGATTTAAACCAAGTTTTACTTCAATAATTTGCTTTTGTGCATATGGTTTAGTTGAGACATTTCGCTAGCCATACATGACACTTTGACATAGACATTTGACATAGACATTTCGACATAGACATTTTAACATGATTGACATTGATCATGCATTTACACAAAACATAACTTTGATTTAAACCAAGTTTTACTTCAATACTTTGTTTTTGTGCATATGGTTTAGTTGAGACATTTCGCTTGCCATACATGACATATTTGACATAGACATTTGACATGGATATTTGACATAGACATTTGACATGGACATTTGACATAGACATTTCGACATAGACATTTTAACATGATTGACATTGATCATGCATTTACACAAAACATAACTTTGATTTAAACCAAGTTTTACTTCAATACTTTGTTTTTGTGCATATGGTTTAGTTGAGACATTTCGCTTGCCATACATGACATATTTGACATAGACATTTGACATGGATATTTGACATAGACATTTGACATGGATATTTGACATAGACATTTGACATGGATATTTGACATAGACATCTTACATTGATTGGTTTGGTTTGATTAAGTGATTAAGTAACGATGCGTGTGTAATATGATACAAGCATGGTGGATACGCCGCTGGTACTTCCTATATATAAGTGTTTGTATAATATTACATAGCGTAACGTTATTTGAATCATTTCAGTTTGATACACATGACATTTTATACAAATAACATATTTTTCACAAGACATTGTTTTACAACAACTTATCTTATACAAACTCAGTTACATGGTTATTCAGTTAACCATACATTTTTCATTATTTATACATATCATCTGATCTTATCGATTTTCAAATGATTTACAAAACAAAGCAAATAACAAGGTTCATGACTAAACATTTTCTCAAACATAAGTCATGAAACCTATTTTCACAAAACCTATGTATCTCACCGGCATTTTTATGCTGACGTACCATATTTTCACATGTGTTTTTCAGGAGCTGTTGCATAAGATGATCAAGATACACTTAGGCGGACATGGGCCTTAGTGACAATAAAAGATGCAGACTAGTTAATTATGTTGTATTTCCATGTGTGTTTAGACGTTGTAACACTTTTAATCAATAAAACGAAACTTTAATTTCCATGGTTGTGAAACATTAATTCTGTTACAACACTCCCCGATGTTTCCGCCATGTTTTGTATGTTCCACGTGGTCGGGGTGTGACATTTGGTATGGCAAAAACAAGTTAATTCGCTTATAGGGACTAAACTTGACAAACTGTGAAAGTATGCCAATTTGAACTGTAACGAACATTCCGGAACATGACCATAAGTTAAACACACCTTAAATATCCTTTATATAGCCTAGAAATAGGCTTTGAGGGGTTCGGTGTGCTAAAATAAACTTTTGGGTCATTCAGGGACTAAAAGCGTCAAAAAGTGCACAAGTTTGCATTTTCGCGCATAACTTACGTTCTGAATACATCCGGACATCCAAAACTTTATGTAAGCACTAAAATATTTTATTTTAGTGTTTGGCATGAGAAAAATCCATTCGTCACGCCATTTGGATCGTTTTTCGCGCTTATGCGCATTCCGTCGTAATTAAGCGAACATCGCGATCGTACGACCAAACGAACTGACATCCGACATATTTTTGAGCATGT
Organism: Helianthus tuberosus; assembly: GCA_030545235.1. NCBI lineage: Eukaryota > Viridiplantae > Streptophyta > Magnoliopsida > Asterales > Asteraceae > Helianthus > Helianthus tuberosus. The sequence continues at coordinate 81,504,082 of CM060388.1, forward strand.
TTCATGTCCACAATGTTTAGGCATCATTTTAGGGCCTTAACGTTGGCTTAACGGGCCTTAAACATGTCGGAAATGGCCTTAAACCACAACAGGGACCTAAACTGTCATTTCTGAAAGTTGTTTCTGATCAGGACACCCATGCGGCCCGCGTAAGCCCAGGGTGATCCTTTACGCGGCCCGCGTCAGGCTCCCAGACCAGATTCAGGGTATTAACAGCTGCAAATAGCCTTTCAAACACCCCAAAGGCCAAGGCCACATGTCAAACTCTTGTGGTGGGGGCAAAATGAGCTACCACAACATTCCGACAAGTGTACGGGTGAGATCAAGGCACGATATTCAAGAAATGATCCTAACGGTTCGAAGAATTCTATAAATACCCACCACATTTTCACCTCATTCCTCACAAATCTGATCAAAAGTGCTCTAAGTTGAAGCAAATCACTTCATACCTGAGCTACTCGATCAAGATTTACTAGCGGGGACCCTTTGTAAGTGTTCCTTCGTTCTTTTATCGCTTTTCTAGTCCGAAAGTCGAACTATGTTTGAATTTCTGCATTGACCAGTTTATGATCGATGCGAAGTTCGTATGAACTTCATAACGTGAGCGTGATCACGATGGTTATAGTCCCTAGTGACTATACTTACTGATTACCACGTTATCAAGGCTCAGTGACGAGTCGTAGTTTCGGCCAGAATGCGTATTCTTGCGTATTTTGTAACCAAACTACTCTTAGGTATCAAAACCGTTTGTTTTGATACCAAACATGTTTTCTAAACTTAGTTAAGCATGTTTTAACATGCTTAGCTCGTCACTTTTAGTTTAGTGCTTATATAGGGTCGTAAGGTAAGCGATCTAAACAATCGCTTATACTTTCGAACCCGACCCATTTGGTCGATCATTAGGATCCGACCAAACACATTAGGTGACCATAGTATATAGGGAATAACCTTCCGAGGTTATACCTTATGGTCGCTTCGTTTAAGTAGTTGTATCATAGGTAGTTTATATGTCTTAGGTAAATTACCAAAATGCCCTTTTGACGCCAAAATTCATTATAAGCATATGTAACATAACTTTTGGTATCTAAACTGATTTGGTAACAATATTAGACATGTTAAGGCATATTTTACTTATCATAGGACTAGTTAGGCATTCCGAACGCGTTTTACGAGAACGACGCGTTAAAGTAGCATAAGCTACCTAGACAAGTCGTAATGGGTCGTAAGCACTTAGGTTAGGTTTCATTTAGTATGTAGGCTTTGTTAAACCATACTACATGAGTTCCCATACTCAATTGGTTTACGAGCCCTCATTCTATCCGATCCTCCGATATAGGTCCGGTTTATTAACATAGTTACCTATAATAGGTGCCGTTTGATTCCGAGATCTCTAGCATTGCTTGGTGGTTATCTTAGGACTTCTGAGCAATCTCAAGTGAGTACATAGAACCCCCTCTTTAACTGTTTTCAAACTGTTTTGGGGTGAAACACATGTGCCTACTTGTTACTTTCATGCTTTCCTATTTTCACATCATATACTTGCTATGTTTGTTAGTACATTATAGTACATGATTTCATTACATTTCATGCTATGTATGCCCATTGTGTGCATACTTAGTACATCGTTTTACATTACATTTCATGCAATGTATGCCCATTGTGTGCATACTTAGTACATTGTTTACTTTACATTTCTGCTATGTATGTTAACTGATAGCATGCTAGCACATTGATTTACAAGACTTTTCTACTTTGTATGTTAACTTAGCATACTTAGTACATTGTTTTCATATGACATGTATACAATTGCTATAACATTTGGTTTGCACAAACGAGACTATTATACGTTCATTAACATTAGCTACGCCGCTCGGTAGTAAGTTCTGGTACCATAGGACTTGACAAATCCCATTCCTGACATCTCGGGTTTGTTTGGATGTAAGGAATGACTGAATCCGAAAACATTTCTTTTGATAACCTTGACTGAAAGGGTTATCCGACTGTCTCAAGGCTTGAATGTATACGTTAACTTACCACATAAATGTTTGTATCAATGTAACATGCAATCACTTTGCAAAACATAACTTTTTGATATATTCAAAATACTTTGTTTTGTACATTTCTACATTTGGATTATGTGACAATACTTTACTTACAATACATAACATTTGTTACACATTACTTGACTATTTTTGGACTATTAACATTTGATATGATTAATACAAGGACTTTTGACAATTGGTTTAAACATAGACTTATTACATTGGTGGTTTGTTTAAGTGACTTAAGTAAGGAGATGTGAGTAATATGATACAAGCATGGTGGATACGCCGCTGGTACTTCCTATATATAAGTGTTTGTATTATATTACATATCATAGCGTTATTTAAATCATTCAATTTGGACTTATACATTTTACACAAGTAACACGATTTTCACAAGACTTTGGTTTACAAACAATTTACTTTATACAACTCATTTTACTTGGTTATACATTTAACCATACATTATTCTTTTATTTATACATATCCTTTGATCTTACCGCTTTTTAAATGATTTACAAAACAAAACAATTTACAAGGTTCATGACTGACTTTTGCTAAACAACTTTCTCTTAAACTTAAGTCATGAATCCTATTTTCACAAAACCTATGTATCTCACAGGAATTTTTATGCTGACGTACCTATTTTCACATGTGTTTTCAGGAGCTTTTGCATAGGATGATGATCGTGACACTAGGGCGGACCTGTGCCTTAGAGACTTAAAATAAAGATAGAACTAGTTTAATTATGTTCTGAACTCTTTATTTCCTGTTTAAGACAATGTAACTCTTATGTTGATAAATAAAGTACAACTTTGAATGCCATGGTTATGAAACAATTAATTCTGTTACAACACTCCCCGATGTATTCCGCCACGTTTTGTATGTTATACGTGGTCGGGGTGTGACAATTTCGTCCCAAAATTTATTTGTAGGAGCCTGTCTGTGACTTTGTGTTAAATAACCATCAAGGATAAGGCATAATCCTGATATTCCTCTTTAACGGACATTTTTCAGAAATGGAAATGAAGGAAGAATCAGGGATATTCATTTCCCTTCGATGGGTAATTTTCAGAAACGAAAAAATGCACGGAATGAGTCTTTTTCCTTACTGGGTATCTTTCAGAAACGAAAATGCACGGAATGAGTCATTTTCCTTAATGGGTATTCTTCAGAAATGAAAATGAACGAAATGAGTCATTTTCTACAATTTCTTCAGAAACGAAAATGAACGGAATGAGTCATTTTCCACAATTTCTTCAGAAACGAAAATGCACGGAATGAGTCATTTTTCACAATTTCCTTAGAAACGAAAATGCACGGAATGAGTCATTTTCCTTAATGGGTATTCTTCAGAAACGAAAATGAATGGAATGAGTCATTTTCCACAATTTCTTTAGAAACGAAAATGCACGGAATGAGTCATTTTCCACAATTTCTTCAGAAGCGAAAATGCACGGAATGAGTCATTTTCCACAATTTCTTCAGAAACGAAAATGAACGGAATGAGTTATTTTCCACAATTTCTTCAGAAATGAAAATGAACGGAATGAGTCATTTTCCACAATTTCTTCAGAAACGAAAATGAACGGAATGAGTCATTTTCAATTTCTTCAGAAACGAAAATGAACGGAATGAGTCATTTTCCACAATTTCTTCAGAAACGAAAATGAACGGAATGAGTCATTTTCCACAATTTCTTCAGAAACGAAAATGCACTGAGTCAACTCAAGACACACGACCAAACTTGCTGTGGTTTCTGTGCACTAAATTCCATAATTATGTATGCATCAATAATTACGCAATTCCTTGCACAGTCCGCACAATTTGTTTTGTAATGTGAAGGGGAAGAAAAATTAAACCTGTGATGAGTGTGACTAGACTATCATAGGGTCCTTTTAATTAGATCGACAAATGATCTCTTTTAATTAGACCACCAAGGAGTCTTTTCAGCTATTTCATCACATGATATTCCTAACCAGATTTTTGGATCAATCTGTTAAACTAGACCACTCAAGGGGTCTAATTATGGAATAGTACAATATAATCCAAGGGTCTTTACTATTACGTAAAAGCCCATTGAGGATTTAATATAGTACCTTTGGATATCCTACTATGAATCCCTTATATGAAGATATGGAAGATTCTACGAGGATTTGGATAACAAAACTTGGATTACACAAAAACATAAAAGGGAACACATAAGCACATAATCACATAGTTGTTTAACTTGGTTATTAATTTGTTACTAACTTGTCATCGATTGAAAATGGATATGGAAACCAGTCGATGGACTTCAATGTCCTCTGGGATCTATCTCAAAAGATAGGAAGATCTCCCAAAAATTCGATTTTGTTTTCAAAGAAACATAATATTCGAATTAAGGAACACAACAATTTTAGGATTTACGGAAATACCCTTAGGTACCCTATTAAGGGTTTATAGTGGTAATTTGGGTATTCGTCCAGTGTTGTAACTTGCGCCTTGTACTTCATTTTCCTTAGAAGAAACGGGTACTTAGGAATTTCGTGGAAACGCAAGATATCATAAAATGGAAAAAAAATTTGGGGGGTAGTTTGCTTTTCAAGGAATACGATTCCTTGATTGTCGGTATTGTAGGGGATATGTTGTTTATACATATAACCACATAAATACATTGCAATGTAAATAAAAGATTTATTTATAAACAATGCTAACAACTGTTTCATGGACCTTGACAACAAAAGAAAATAATACATAAGACGTGATTATTTCTAAAGGGTGTTGTCTTCTAGTCGGTCAGATGCTCATCCCTATGCTGGATTTGCATTAGCAAGCTTTGGGCAATTTCTTCGGAAATGACCCATCTCGCCACAATTGTAGCAAGAACCTGGTGGAAAGCGAGCTTGAGCAGGATTGTTGTCAGCTTGATTTGGTGCAACTGCGGCTCGACAAACTTTTGCTGTATGACCTTTAAGTCCACAAATTTGGCATTCGCGGCACTTCACTCTAGCATGATGATGAAGGTTACATTGGTTGCACAAGGGTGAAGTTCCATTGTATGGCTTCCTAGCAGGGGGTTGAGCTAGTTGGTTGGGGACGGCATGACCATTGTGAGCGACCACGGCGAAGTTCTGAGAAGCCTTTCGCTTCTTTGACCTCTTAGGGGATCCAGTCTGTTCATCCATGGTCTTTGATTCCTCGATTGGTTTCTTATCATCTTTTCGGAAAAGTTTACCTTTCCTGATTTGAGATTCAGTCAAGGTAGCATATAGCTCAATGGCCTGCCTAACCGTAGTGGGGTTACTACCAGTAACAATGTCCTGAACTGAGTCAGGGAGACCATCAATGTATTTTTCGATCGCCTTATCCAAAGGCGTAACCATGGTAGGACACAACAGGCTCAGCTCCTCATATCGATCAGTGTATGCTCGATGTTCACCGCTGTCTTGCTTAAGATCGTCGAATTCCCTTTCTAAGGCCCTGGTCTTATGACGAGGACATAATTCCTTCATCATCAGTGCTCAAAGTTCTTCCCACGTTTGAGCCAGTGCCACATCGGCACCCCTATCTCTCATCACACCATTCCACCACGTCAAAGCTCGTTTCTCAAAGACACTAGATGCGAAATCTACCTTTCGCTCGTTTGGACATTGAACATGTCTGAAGGTGCTCTCTAAACTCTCGAACCATTGCAGAAGTGCAGTCGCTCCTTGAGACCCAGAAAACTTTGATGGCTTAGCCGAGTTGAACGTTTTGAAGTTGCAGGGGGCATTATTGTTGTTGAGGGCTTGGTTACATTGAGCAACGATGTTCGGGATTGCAGCAGTCATTTGCTGTGTAATGACAGCTGCCAGCTCTTCAATAGATACCTGATTTTCGCGTCGTGGAGGCATTCTAAAAAGGGGAAATAACAAATGAAATGGCATTGGGTAAGAATAGGATGTTACAATTACCGACCAAAATCATGGGTGATGGTCATTTGTTTGAACCACGAAGCAAACAAACGACACACAAAGGCTGAATCAAAGCAAATGGATCCTTATAATGTATCGCGAAGACATGCTCGCCTATAAGTGGACACTCACCCCGAGAGTTCCCAGGTAAGAGTGACTGGTCCGATTATGTGGATTTGTACGAACACTCTAGCCTTAGACAGAAAACTCAGGGTATAGGCATTCACTCTTCCAGTTTGCACGTGTTCACACTATTTAGGACCCAAAACTTTGATGAGATTTTGAAAACTAAAAGGGGTTCAAAACCTTATAACAGAGGGTTCAAAACCTTACAATAGAGGGTTCAAAACCTAGTAATCAATCATCCAAAAACAGATGATTAATTTTCAAAGCGGATTCGGAATTGATGTTCTCGTCGTGGTTATCACCTAAGGATAGGTGACGTGCATGTTTTAAGATCTAAACACAAGATAACTTGCGTTGGGGTCCTAGAAAGGTTATAGTCTAGGTCAAAGCATTACTAATAACCTAATTCCCTATAACCATTGGCTCTGATACCAACTTTTCTGTCACACCCCGACCACGTGAGACAACGAAACGTGGCGGAAACGTCGGGGAGTGTTGTAACAGAATTAATTGTTTCAAATCCATGGCAATTAATGTTTCGTTTTATTAATCAAAAAGAGAGTTTACATCGTTTTAAACAAGAAACAAAGAGTACATAACACAAATTAACTAGTTCTTGCTTCGTTTTAAGGCACTAAGGCACAAGTCTGCCTAGGTGTATCTTGATCAATCCTATGCATCAATTCCTGAAAACACATGTGAAAATAGGTACGTCAACATAAAAATGCCTGTGAGATACATAGGTTTTGTGAAAATAAGATTCATGACTTAAGTTTAAGAAAATGTTTAATAAAATTTAGCCATGGACCTTGTAAATTGATTTGTTTTTGTAAATCATTTGAAAAGCAATAAGACCAGATGATATGTATAAATAAGAGAATAATGTATGGTTAAATGAATAACCAAGTAAAATGAGTTTGTATAAGATAAGTTGTTTGTAAAACAATGTCTTGTGAAAAGTATGTTATTTGTATAAAATGTTATATGTCTCAAATTAAAATGATTCAAATAACGTTACGATATGTAATACCATACAAACACTTATATATAGGAAGTACCAGCGGCGTGTCCACCATGCTTGTATCATATTACACACGCCTCGTTACTTAAATCACTTACTCAAACCAAACCATCAAGATGTAATGTTTAACAATTGTAGAAATGTTAAGGTATAGTCAAATGTCTATTGTCAAATGGTTCACATGGTTCAATAGATACAAATGGTTCACATAATGTAATATAATGTGTTCATATGCTGGATGAGCATATGCAACAAATTGTAATGTAAAACAATGTACTAAGTATGCACACAATGAACATACATAGCATGAAATGTAATGTAATGTAAAACAATGTACTAAGTATGCACACAATGGACATACATAGCATGAAATGTAATGTAAAACATGTACTATAATTGTACTAATGAACATAGCAAGTATATGATGTGAAAACATGGAAAGCATGAAAGTAACAAGTAGCCACATGTGTTTCACCCCAAAACAGTTTGAAAAATAGTAAAAGAGGAGTCTATGTACTCACTTAAGATTGCCTAGAAGTCCTTGAGTAACAACCAATCAATGCTAGAGATCACGGAAAATCAACGACACCTTAATATAGGTAACTATGTTAATAAACCGGACCTAAATCGGAGGATCGGATAGAATGAGGGTTCGTAAACCAAACGAGTATGGAAACTCATGTAGTATGGTTTAACAAAGCCTTCATTCTAAAATGAAACCTAACCTAAGTGCTTACGACCCATTACGACCCGTTTAGGTAGCTTATGCTACTTTAATGCGTCGTTCGCGTAAAACGCGTTCGGAACGCCTAACTAGCCCTATGATAAGTAAAATATGCCTTAACATGTCTAATATCGTTGCCAAATCAGTTTAGATATCAAAAGTTATGTTACATATGTTTAATATGAATTTTGGCGTAAAAAGGGCATTTTGGTCATTTACAACTAACTAAACGCCGTGACCATAAGGCATAACCTCGGAAGGTTATTCCCTATACAACTATGGTTACCTAATATGTTTGGTCGGATCCTAATGATCGACCAAACGGGTCGGGTTCGAAAGTATAAGCGATTGTTTAGATCGCTTACCTTTACGACCCTAGACAAGCACAAAACTAAAAGTGATGAGCTAAGCATGTTAAAACATGCTTAACTAAGTTTAGAAAACAGGTTTGGTATCAAAACAAACGGTTTTGATACCTAAGAGTAGTTTAGTTACAAAATACGCAAGAATGCGCATTTTGGCCGAAACTACGACTCGTCACTGAGCCTAGATAACGTGGTAATCAGTAGGTATAGTCACTAGGGACTATAACCATCGTGATTACGCTCACGTTATGAAGTTCAAACGAACTTCGCGTTGACCATAAACTGGTCAATGCAGAAAGTCAAACGCAGTTTGACTTAAATGCTAAAACGAATGAAAAGAACGAAAGAACACTTACCACGGGTCCCCGCAAGTTTTATTTCCAAGTAAATCTCAGGTAGGAAGTGTAAAAACACAACCACTTAGAGAAAAACTCAGATTTCAAGTGGGTTTGCAAGTGAAGGGTGGGGGTATTTATAGTAAATGGACAACCGTTAGGATCGTTTCTCATAATCCGGGCTTCAATCTCATCCCTACACTTGTTGAAATTTCCATGGAACACCAAAATGGCCCCTCATTATCAGGAAGAGGCAAGTGCAAAAGGGTTAGGGAGTGCTTAACAGCTGTTAACAACTATTTTAGAAGCTTCTGATCAGCTGGGAGTCCCTTACGGACCATAAGGTTGAGGGCTTACGGTCCGTAAGCCATCAACTATGCTGAAATGGCAGTTTTGGTCCCTGTTATGCATTAAAGCCATTTTCGACACGTTTAAGGCCCGTTAACCCCATTTCAAAGCTCTAAAATGAAGTTAAAGTATAGGGAACTTAAAATGTGCTCAAAAATATCTCGGATGTTGGTTCGTTTGGCCGTACGATCGCGAAGTTCGTTTAATTACGACGGAATGCGCATAAGCGCGAAAAACGATCCAAATTGCGTGACGAATGGATTTTTCTTATGCCAAACACTAAAATAAAATATTTTAGTGCTTACATAAATTTTTGGATGTCCGGATGTATTCAGAACGTAAGTTATGCGCGAAAATGCAAACTTATGCACTTTTTGACGCTTTTAGTCCCTGAATGACCCAAAAGTTTATTTTAGCACACCGAACCCCTCAAAGCCTATTTCTAAGCTATGTAAAGGATATTTAGGGTATGTTTAACTTATGGTCATGTTCCGGAATGTCTGTTACAGTTCAAATTGGCATACTTTCGCAGTTTGTCAAACTTAGTCCCTGTAAGCGAATTAACTTGATTTCGGCATACCAAACCATCCAAAACTTATTTCTAAGTTATGTAAAGGTTATTTAAGGTATGTTAAGCCTATTTCACTATTCCGGAGTGTTTGTTGCATTAAACTGGTTATACTTACGCATCAGATCGCGTATAACCTTCCAGAAAGCGATTTAAAGCCCCGAAATCGAACAAGAATGATATGTGCAAACGATACACATATTTTTTTTACAAATCCCAAGTATGAAACAAAATATCTCATTGATTTGGTATTTGTTTGATGGTCACGGAGGTACAGTTGTCACAGATAGCACATTGATTTACATGACTTTTTCTGCTTTATATGTTAACTTAGCATATTTAGCACATTGATTTACCTGAATTTTCTGCTTTATATGTTGACTATGCATACTAAGTACATTAATTTCATTAGATGTTTATTTTTGGTATGACATTTGGTTTGTACAACGGGACTAAACTACATTCATTAACATTAGCTACGCCGCTCGGTAGTAAGTAATGGTACCATAGGACTTGACAAATCCCGTTCCTGACATCCTAGGTTTGTTTGGATGTAAGGAATGACTGAATCCGAAAACATTTAACTTTGATAATCTTTACTCTAAGGTTATCCGTCTGTCTCAAGGCTTGAATGTATGCGTTAACTTACCGCATAAATGTTTGTATCAGTAAAACATGCATTTATTTTACAAAACATAACTTTTGGTTTATTCAAAATACTTTGTTTTGTACATCTTTACTTGTGGTTTAAGTAGTCTCATTTTACGTACCATACATAACTTTTGTTTACACATTACATGACTTATATTCAACTTGGATTATACTATGACATTTGACTATTGGACTAAACATGGATATTTTACAATGTTGGTTGGTTTGAGTGACTTAAATAACGAGACGTGTGGAATATGATACAAGCATGGTGGATACGCCGCTGGTACTTCCTATATATAAGTGTTTGTATGATATTACATATCGTAGCGTTATTTAAACTATTTCAGTTTAGACATATTACATTTACAACACATTTTCACTTAAACATTGCTTTACAAATAACTTGGTTTATACAAACTTTTTTTTTTACTTGGTTATTCTTTTAACCAAACATTATTTTTTTATATATACATATCATCTGATTTTGCTATCGTTTTCAAATGATTTATAAAACAAAACAAATATCAAGGTTCATGACTTATTTTTATTAAACATTTCTTTAAACTCAAGTCATGAACCCTATTTTCATAAAACCTATGTATTGCTTAGGATGATGATCGTGACACTAGGGCGGACCTGTGCCTTAGAGACTTAAAATAAAGATAGACTTAGTTTAATTATGTTGTGTACTCTTTGGTTCTTGTTTTGAAACAATGTAGTCCACCTTTGGTTGTTGAATAAAATGTAATTTTAATTACCATGGTTGTGGAACAATAATTCTGTTACAACACTCCCCGACGTTTCCGCCACGATTTGATGTTTTACGTGGTCGGGGTGTGACAGAAGAGTTGGTATCAGAGCCAATGGTTATAGGGAATTAGGTTATTAGTAATGCTTTGACCTAGACTATAACCTTTCTAGGACCCCAACACAAGTTGTCTTGTGTTTAAAACTTAAAACATGCACTTCACCTATCCTTAGGTGATCACCAGAACAAGGACCCAATTTTTCCGAAACGCTTTTTGAAAATCAATCATCTGTTTTTAAATAATTTATTGTAAGGTTTTGAACCCTTCAATTTTTCTGAATGATTTTGAAAATTTATCATTTGTTTTTGAATGATTTCTTTTTGGCCTTGTGCCTTCCAAGTTTTCAAAATCTCGTCAAAGTCTTGGGTTCTAAATAGTGTGAACACGTGCAAACTGGAAGGGTGAATGCATGTACCCTGGGTTTTCTGTCTAAGGCTAGAGTGTTCATACAAATCCACATAATCGGACCAGTCACTCTTACCTGGGAACTCTTGGGGTGAGTGTTCACTTATAGGCGAGCATGTCTTCGCGATACATTATGTTTGACCCATTTACTTTGATTAGTCACTGTGAGTCGTTTGTTTGCTTTGTGATACGAACAAATGACCACCATCTTTGCCTTTGTTGATTTCATTTCATCTCGCTCTTTTCATCTAATCATCTCACTCGTTCCTTTCATGTTTCCTCTTTTAGAATGCCTCCTCGACGCGAAAATCCGCTACCAAATGCCGAACTGGTAGAAATCATCGCGCAGCAAATGGCTGCTGCGTTCCCAAATCTTATTGCTCAATTTAACCAAGCCAACAACAACAAAAATGCTCCATGCAATTTCAAGAGTTTTAACTCGGCTAAACCACTCAAGTTCAGTGGTTCTGAAGGGGCAACTGGGCTCCTTCAATGGTTCGAGAGCATTGAGAATACTTTCCGTCACGTTCAGTGTCCTGATAATCGCAAAGTCGAGTTTGCATTAAGCGTGTTTCAGAAGAGGGCTCTCACATGGTGGAACAGGGTTATGAGAGATCGTGGTGCTGAGGTTGCTTTGGCACAAACATGGGCTGAACTTAGGACTCTTATGATGAGGGAGTTTTGTCCTCGTCATGAGTTGCGAGCTCTAGAAAGGGAGTTTGATGATCTGAAACAGGATAGTGGCGAGCACCGGGCGTATACTGATAGGTATGAGGAATTGAGTTTGTTATGCCCAACAATGGTTACCCCACTCGAGAAGGCTATCGAGAGGTATATCGATGGCCTACCTGACTCCATACAAGACATCGTTACTGGTAGTAACCCTACCACAGTCCGTCAGGCAATCGAGCTATCTGCGACATTGACTGAGTCACAGGTTCGGAAGGGTAAGCTGCATAGAAAAGGTGACAAGGGTAAGAAGCAGTCGTCTGACAAAGAGGATAGCAAGAAAGGTAAAAACAAGAAGGGCAAGGATTCTGGTTCCTCAAAGGGTTCTAGGAAGTGTAAGGCTTCCCAAAATTTCGCCGTTACTGTACAAGCTGCACCAAATCAGCCTGCGCAACCACTTGCCAAGAAACCTTATCTTGTCAATGCACCTTTGTGCAACAGATGTAACGGTCATCATTAACCACACCTCCAGTGTCGTCATTGCACCAACTGCGGAAGATCTGGTCATCTTGCTGACACCTGCCGCATTCTTGCCAATCAGAATAGGGCAGCTCAGAACCCGGCTCAGTGACTTGCTCAGGCTCTTGCTCAGCAACAACTTCAAGCTGCACGACCTCACTACCCACCAGGATCTTGTTATAACTGTGGGGATCTGACCCACTACCGTAATCAATGTCCAAAATTGGTGAATGCGAATCCAGCTCAGGCTCAGGCTCGAGGTCGAGTCTTCAACATGAATGCACAAGAGGCGCAAGCAGACAATGAAGTGGTTAACGGTACGTTCCTTGTTATTAATCAACCCGCATCTGTTCTTTTTGATTCTGGTGTCGATAAGAGTTTTGTGTCATTATCTTTTGAGCCTTTGCTTCGCGTGTCTAGAACGAAACTAGGTAAGCCTTTGACAGTAGAAGTTGCTAGTGGTGAACCCGTTGTTCTTGATTCTGTTCTTCGCAACTGCCAGTTGAACCTTAACGACCATCTTTTTCCCATTGACCTCACGCCAATGCAACTTGGGAGTTTCGACATTATTGTGGGTATGGATTGGTTAGCCAAGCATCACGCAGAGGTAGTTTGTTTTGAGAAGATCGTTCGTGTGCCGCTTTTGTCGGGTGATATCCTACAGGTTCGTGGTGTGAAGCCTGCTAGTAGTCTCAAGCTCATGTCTTGTTTTCAAGCTCGGAAGTATCTACGAAAGAACTATGTGGCCTTCTTGGCACATGTTGTAGCAGATAAAGGTAAAGGTAAGCCTATTCAAGATATCCCTGTCGTTCGGGATTATCCGGAGCTATTTCCTGAGGAGTTACCTGGATTACCCCCAGCGCGCCAAGTCGAGTTTCGTATTGATCTTGTACCGAGTGCCAATCCTATTGCCAGATCTCCATATCGTCTTGCACCGTCTGAAATGCAAGAGCTATCTAAGCAGCTTCAGGAGCTTTCAGATAAAGGTTTTATTCGTCCTAGCTTTTCACCTTGGGGTGCTCCCATTCTTTTTGTCAAAAAGAAGGATGGATCTTTCAGGATGTGCATCGATTACCGTGAGCTTAACAAGCTTACCATCAAGAATCGATATCCCCTACCTCGCATTAATGATCTCTTTGATCAGTTACAGGGCGCTTCTTACTTTTCAAAGATCGATCTGCGTTCTGGGTATCATCAGCTTCGCGTGCATGAAAAAGATATTCCTAAGACAGCGTTCCGCACTCGTTATGGGCATTATGAGTTCACAGTTATGCCATTCGGTTTGACTAATGCTCCTTCTGTTTTCATGGACTTAATGAGTAGGGTTTGCAAACCTTATTTAGATAAGTTCATCATCGTTTTTATTGATGACATTTTGATATACTCTAAGACGCAAGCTGATCATGAGCAACATCTTCGTCTTACTCTGGAACTCCTAAAGAAAGAGCAACTTTTCGCCAAGTTCTCCAAATGTGAATTTTGGCTTAAAGAAGTTCAATTTTTGGGTCATATTGTCAACGAACAAGGTATTCATGTAGATCCCTCCAAGATCAGTGCGATTAAGGATTGGGACACACCTACTACTCCTACCGAAGTTCGTTCTTTTCTGGGTCTCGCGGGTTATTACCGCCGCTTCATCGAAAATTTCTCGAAGATTGCAGATCCCCTAACTGCTCTAACACAGAAGAATAAACCCTTTGAATGGGGTTCTAAACAAGAAGAAGCATTTCGGACCTTGAAGCAGAAGCTTTGTGATGCGCCTATCCTATCTTTTCCCGAAGGCAATGATGATTTTGTCGTGTACTGCGATGCATCCAATTTGGGACTTGGCTGTGTTCTGATGCAAAGGAACAAAGTCATAGCATATGCATTGAGGCAGTTAAAGGTGCATGAGAAAAACTACACCACTCATGATCTTGAGTTGGGTGCAGTTGTCTTCGCTCTTAAGATCTGGAGACACTATTTATATGGTACAAAATGTGTGGTTTTCACTGACCACAAAAGTCTTCAGCATATCTTTAATCAGAAAGAACTCAACATGAGCCAACGACGTTGGGTTGAGCTTCTAAACGACTATGACTGCGAAATTCGCTACCATCCTGGTAAGGCGAATGTCGTGGCTGACGCTTTGAGTCGTAAATAACCTGTTAAGCTTCATTGTGTTCGCGTTCAATCTGATATCCAAACTCTATATGATATTCAAGCCCGCATCTCTCAGGCTCAACATGCTTGTGTTTCGCAAGACTTGATGGGTAAGGAATTACCCTATCACATTAAGCCTGATCTTGAACTGAAGGACAATGGATCGTATTATTTCATGGACCGTTTGTGGGTCCCAAGCCTAGATGATCTTCGCACTTTGCATATGGATGAAGCTCATAAGTCTCATTATTCTATTCATCCTGGCTCAGATAAGAAGTGTAAGGATCTTCGTACTCAGTATTGGTGGCCTGGTATGAAGAAAGACATTGCCATGTATGTTTCAAAATGCCTTACTTGTCTTAAGGTCAAGGCTGAACACCAACATCCTTCTGGTTTACTAGAGCAACCAGAGATCCCAGTTTGGAAATGGGAAAACATTGCTATGGATCTCATTACTAAACTTTCGCGCACTAAGAAAGGTCATGATACCATTTGGGTAATTGTTGATTGTCTTACTAAGTCAGCGCATTTCTTGCCAATCCGTGAGGATTTTTCTACTGAGAAGCTTGCAAAAATTTATGTGGATGAAATCGTAACTCGACATGGTGTTCCTTTGAACATTATTTCTGATAGAGATACTCGTTTCACTTCTCATTTTTGGAGAACCATGCAAACTGCTATGGGGACCCAACTTAATCTGAGCACTGCTTATCATCCACAAACAGATGGCCAAACTGAAAGAACAATCCAGACTTTGGAGGATATGCTTAGAGCTTGTGTGATCGATTTTGGTGGTAGTTGGGATTCACATCTTCCATTGATTGAATTCTCCTACAACAACAGTTATCACTCCAGCATCAACATGGCTCCTTTCGAGGCTCTCTATGGTCGAAAATGTCATTCACCAGTCTGCTGGAATGAGATAGGTGAGGCTCAACTTACTGGACCTGACCTCGTTCTAGAGACAACTGATAAGGTTAAGAAAGTTCGTGATAACCTACAGACAGCTCGAAGCCGTCAAAAGAGTTACGCGGACCAACGACGCAAGCCCTTGAAATTTCAAATCGGTGATCGTGTATTACTTAAGGTCTCACCTTGGAAAGGTGTGATCAGATTTGGAAAGAAAGGAAAACTTGCACCTAGATATGTTGGACCATTCAAGATCCTTGAAAGAATCGGTAAGGTAGCCTACAGACTTGAGTTACCTCCTGAACATGGAAATGTTCATCCAACCTTCCACGTATCCAATATCAAGAAGTGTTTAGCTGATGAGAACCTCCACATACCACTTGACGAAATTCGTGTTGATAAAACGCTGCATTTTGTTGAGAAACCTGTGGAAATTATGGATCGTGAAGTCAAATGGCTTAAACGCAAGCGCATTCCTTTGGTTAAAGTTCGCTGGGAATCTAAGCGTGGACCTGAGTTTACTTGGGAACGTGAGGATCAAATGATGGCGAAGTATCCGCATCTTTTCTCACGAGTTTCCTCTAAACAAATTTCGGGACGAAATTTCCACAAGTAGGGGAGACTGTGACATCTGTGCTTGTAATCATTGTAAACAGTTCAGTTATCAATGAAATAAAGTTATTTGATTCCAATGTTTGTTTTTTTATGTTTGACATTTTTCATTTTTTGACTTTTATTCAATTTCAAACTCTCTATCGCTTTCTAGAGAGTTATACGCAAACTGGGGCGTAAACGTAATCAGTTTAACGCAACAAACACTCCGGAACATTATCATATGCTTAACATACCTTAAATAACCTTTACATAACTTAGAAATAAGTTTTGAAGTCTTTGGTGTGGCAAAATCAAGTCTATTCGCTTACAGGGACTAAAGTTGACAAACTGCGAAAGTATGCCAAATTGAACTGTAACGAACATTCCAAAACTTGATCATAAGTTAAACACACCCTAAATATCCTTTACATAGCTAAGAAATAGGCTTTGAAAGGTTCGGTGTGCTAAAATAAACTTTATGCTCATTCAGGGACTAAAAGCGTCAAAAAGTGCATAAGTTTGCATTTTCGCGCATAACTTACGTTCTGAGTACATCCGGACATCCAAAAATTTATGTAATCATTAAAATATTATGTTTTAGTGATTGGCTTTTCAAAAATCCACTCGTCGCGCAATTTGGATCGTTTTTGCGTCCGTTACGACTTCCGTCGTAATTAACCGAACAACGCAATCGTACGGCCAAACGAACCGACATCCGACATATTTTTGAGCATGTTTCATGTTCCCCATACTTTAACATCCTTAGGGAGCTTAAAAATGGGTTTGACGGGTGTTAGAAGTGCCAAAACACGACCATACGCGCACAGGGACCAAAACTATCAAAATGCAAAAATGGCTGGTCTGCAGGGTCCTTACGGACCTTAAGGGAACTCATACGGTCCGTAAAGCACCCCCAGATCAGCAGAATATGATTTCCAGCTATTTCCAGCTATTACCCACCTTTGCACATGGTTTTGATGCATCTATGGGCTGGTTTGGAGGCTCCCCTGGTTTTGTAAAACTATGGGCTTGATGTGTACGGCTAGGATTGAATCTCGGTTTTCAAGAAACGATCCTAACGGTTCTATGAAAACTATAAATACCCCTCCATATTTCACTTGCAACTCACTTGATTTCTGAGATTTTCTCTAAGTTGAAGTGTGCAACACTTCATACCTGAGAAATACTAGGATAATCAAACTTGCGGGGACCTTTTGTAAGTCATCCTTCGTTCTTTTCATTCGTTTTAGTTTTAAAGTCAAACTGCGTTTGACTTTCTGCATTGACCAGTTTATGGTCAATGCGAAGTTCGTTTGAACTTCATAACGTGAGCGTAATCACGATGGTTATAGTCCCTAGTGACTATACCTACTGATTACCACGTTATCTAGGCTCAGTGACGAGTCGTAGTTTCGGCCAAAATGCGTTTTCTCGCGTATTTTGTAACCAAACTACTCTAGGGTATCAAAACCGTTTGTTTTGATACCAAACCTGTTTTCTAACATAACTAAACATGTTCTAGCATGTTTAGCTCGTCAATTTTAGATTTGTGCTTGTCTAGGGTCGTAAGGGTAAGCGATCTAATCAATCGCTTATGCTTTCGAACCCGACCCATTTGGTCGATCATTAGGATCCGACCAAAGACATTAGGTGACCATAGTTGTATAGGGAATAACCTTCCGAGGTTATACCTTATGGTCACATCGTTTAAGTAGTTGTATGATAGGTTGTATATATGCCTTAGGTAAATTACCAAAATGCCCTTTTTACACCAAAATTCATTTTAAGCATATGTAACATAACTTTTGACATCTTAACTGATTTAGCAACAATATTAGACATATTAAGGCATATATTACTTGTCATAGGACTAGTTAGGCATTCCGAACGCGTTTTACGCGAACGACGCGTTAAAGTAGCATAAGCTACATAAACGGGTCGTAACGAGTCAAAAGCACTTAGAATAAGTTTCGTTTTAGTATGTAGGCTTTGTTAAACCATATTACATGAGTGCCTACACTCATTTGGTTTACGAACCCTCATGCTACCCGATCCTCCGAATAGGTCCGTTTATTAATGTAGTTACCTATATTAGGTGCCGTTTGAATCCGTAATCTTCTAGCTTTGCTTGGTGGATATCTAAAGTCTATTGAGCAATCTCAAGTGAGTACATAGACCCCTCTTTTACTGTTTTCCAAACGTTTTGGGGTGAAACACATGTGCCTACTTGTTACTTTCATGCTTTCCATGTTTTTCATATCATATACTTGCTATGTTCATTAGTACACTATTAGTACATAAATTTCATTTTGTCTTGCTAGGTATGTTTACTTAGCATGCTAGCATATTAATTTACATTACATCTTCTTTTGCTATGCAAGTTTACTTGGCATGATAGCACATTGATTTACATGACTTTTTCTGGTTTATATTGTTGGTGCACACATCTGTCGTCTTCGTCTTATATCGAGTCTCGGGTTCGTTGCGGATTTGAACAAGTGTGACATCATAAATGACATCACATAGGTGACATCATTGATGACATCACAACTTGGAATACATGAAAAGTTTGAAAGCTGCATGTTTGAAGAAGTTAGTGTCCGTTTGAATGTAATGTACGTTTGAAAAGGCATGACCGTTTGAAGCTCGTGACCGTTTGAAGGATGTATTGCCACTTTCAAATGGTCAGGGTCAGTTTCCTATAAATAGGCTTCAAACTTTCATCATTTGAAAGTTTCCGGCTAGAGCAACGAAGTGCTGCCGAAGTGTTGTAAGGTTGTAAAACAGTGTGAAATCAATATTACAACAGTTTAAAGTGTGAATCTTGCTGAATTGAACTCTACACGTCTGTTTCCGTCTTTCGTTTAGAGATAAACTCTTCTGATCGACTCGTTCGGGTCAGAAAATGATCCTACATATATGTTAACTTAGCATATTTAGCACATTGATTTACATGACTTTTCTGCTTTGTATGTTGACTATGCATACTAAGTACATTAATTTCATTACATGTTTGTTTTTGGTATGACATTTGGTTTGTACAACGGGACTAAACTACATTCATTAACATTAGCTACGATGCTCGGTAGTAAGTAATGGTACCATAGGACTTGACAAATCCCGTTCCTGACATCCTAGGTTTGTTTGGATGTAAGGAATGACTGAATCCGAAAACATTTTACTTTGATAATCTTTACTCTAAGGTTATCCGTCTGTCTCAAGGCTTGAATGTATGCGTTAACTTACCGCATAAATGTTTGTATCAGTAAAACATGCATTTATTTTACAAAACATAACTTTTGGTTTATTCAAAATACTTTGTTTTGTACATCTTTACTTGTGGTTTAAGTAGTCTCATTTTATGTACCATACATAACTTTTGTTTACACATTACATGACTTATATTCAACTTGGATTATACTATGACATTTGACTATTGGACTAAACATGGATATTTTACAATGTTGGTTGGTTTGAGTGACTTAAATAATGAGACGTGTGTAATATGATACAAGCATGGTGGATACGCCGTTGGTACTTCCTATATATAAGTGTTTGTATGATATTACATATCGTAGCGTTATTTAAACCATTTCAGTTTAAACATATTACATTTACAACACATTTTCACTTAAACATTGCTTTACAAATAACTTGGTTTATACAAACTTTTTTTTTACTTGGTTATTCTTTTAACCAAATATTATTTTTTTTATATATACATATCATCTGATTTTGCTATCGTTTTCAAATGATTTATAAAACAAAACAAATAACAAGGTTCATGACTTATTTTTATTAAACATTTCTTTAAACTCAAGTCATGAACCCTATTTTCATAAAACCTATGTATCTCACAGGCATTTTTATGCTGACATACCTATTTTCACATGTGTTTTCAGGAGCTGTTGCTTAGGATGATGATCGTGACACTAGGGCGGACCTGTGCCTTAGAGACTTAAAATAAAGATAGACTTAGTTGAATTATGTTGTGTACTCTTTGGTTCTTGTTTTGAAATAATGTATTCCACCTTTGGTTGTTGAATAAAATGTAATTTTAATTACCATGGTTGTGGAACAATAATTCTGTTACAACACTCCCCGACGTTTCCGCCACGATTTGATGTTTTACGTGGTCGGGGTGTGACACCATGAATCTTAACCCAAAACATTTGTTTATGTAAACCAAATCATATATCGTTCTCGTAATAAAACTCGTATGGTTTAAATCGTTTAGTAAACATCGTTGCGTGTCTCATTTGAAAATCGTACGTCCAAGTGAACTAAATAACGCCACGGAATATAATATGATAAAAACACTTATATATAAGAAGTACCAGCGGCATATCTACCATACTTTTATCACATTACACCCGTCCCGTTATCTAAACACTAACCAAAAACCAATCCTTCGTTCAATTCGTTTAACTTGTTCAAATCGTTCATTCGTTTCAATATCGTTCAATCGTTCAAAATCGTTCAAATCGTTCTCGTTTTAGTTGTGAAAACTACTTTTGGTCATCTCGTGGAATACATTCAAACCTTCGTAACTCGTCCATCGCTCAACTCATATTAACAAACCACCAAAGGGTAAGTTAACAATTAACAGGTTCAGTCGTTACCCACATAACCCCCATACATAACCATGGGTGCAGTCCGATAACGGGATTTGTCAGATCTTATGGTACCATAACCTAATACTGGTCGGCTCGGCCAAAGCTAATGAATGTCATTCATTATGTAAATACGTCCAACAAGTTCGTTCACATTATCGAAATTGTTATTGTTTAATATAAACCATAGTATTCGTTTTTGTAATCATCGTTAAAAGCACCGAAATCGTTTAACACATATGAATCACCCCAAAACAATCGAAAATAGTAAAATAGGGGAACTATGTACTCACATTGAATTGCAAAGTATCCTTGATCTAATGAACTAATAATGCTCGGGAAAACCACGGAAATCAAGTGGTACCAAGTAATCGGATCGCTAGTTAATAAATCGACACCTAAATCGAAAGATCGGGTAGAATGAGGTCTCGTAAACCAAATGAGTATTGGAACTCATGTGATATGGTTTAACGAAGCCTACATTTTAAATCAGAACCTATCCTAAGTGCTTACGACCCGTTACGACCCATTAAGGTAGCTTATGCTACTTTAACGCGTGGTTCGCGCAAATGCGCGTTCGAGACGCCTAACTAGTCCCATGACAAGTATTATATGCCCTAACATGTTTAAATATGTTGCATAATAAGTTTAAATGGCAAAATTTAAGTTACATATGCTTAAATACAAATTATGCATGAAAAAGGCATTTTGGTCATTTTCCTAAGGCATATAAACTACCTATCATACAACTAATTAAACTAAGTGACCATAAGGTATAAACTCGAAAGGTTATTCCCTATACAACTATGGTCACAAAATATGCTTGGTCGGATCCTAACGATCGACCAAACGGGTCGGGTTCGAAAGTCGAAGCGGTTGTCAAGACCGCTTGACTTACGACCCTAAACAAGCACTAGACTAAAGTGACGAGTTAAACATGTTAAAACATGTTTAACTAAGTTAGAAAACAGGTTTGATATTAAAAAAAAGTGTTTTGATATCCAAAAATGGCTTCATTGCAAAATACGCATAAATACGTATTTTGACCGAAACTTTGACTCGTTACTTCGACTAATCGACGTGGTAATCAGTAGGTATAGTCCCAAGGGACTATAACAATCGTGATTACGCTCACGTTGCAAAGTTCAAACGTACTTTGTGTTGACCAATTCATGGTCAAAGCAGAAAGTCAAACACTGTTTGACTTTCATGCTTGAAAAGCATAAAAAGCATGAAAGAAGCATACAAAGGGTCCAAGCTTGAAGATTAGAACAAGAAAACTAGAAAATGAAGCCTTCAACTAGAGGGAGAGCTTCACTTAGAGCAAGTTTGAATGAAATGAGCAATGAACTCTCAAAAACCCAAGTCTATTTAAAGGAAGTTTGGATCAAGGAGATCATTCCAAGTGTTATAAAGCTCAATCTTGACCCTACACTTGTTGTTCTATGATTGGGCAACTTGCAAAACAGACAAACAAGCCCAAAGATTGCAAAAACCAATGATTAGAAGCTGTATGAGCAGGCTGTTTGCTGAAACTGGTATTTATGGAAACCTGCTCTGTCGCGTGGCGTGCCAGGTATCCCTAGTTCTGGTGCGTGGCGTGAGGGTGCTTAGTTTCAAGTTTCCAGTTTTTGCAAAACAAGTCCCTGCATGCTTAAAACTTGATTTTCGACATGTTTAAGCCCTGTTAACCCCATTTCAAGGCTACACAATGATGTTAAAGCATAGGGAACATGAAATATGCTTGAAAACATCTTGGATGTCGGTTCGTTTGGTCGTACGGTCACGTTATTCGGTTAATTACGACGAAAACTAGAACGGACACGAAAACGATCCAAATTGCGCGACGAATGGTATTTTTGCATTCCAATCACTAAAATAAAATATTTTAATGATTACAAAAATTTTTGGATGTCCGGATATGTTTAGAATGTAAGATATACGCGTAAATGCAAATTTATGCACTTTTTGACGCTTTTAGTCCCTATTGATCAAATAAGTTTATTTTCACATATCGAACCCCTCAAAGCCGATTTCTAAGCTATGTAAAGGATATTTAGGGTATGTTTAGCTTATGATCAAGTTATGGAATGTTTGTTACTATACGAATCAGCATAGTTTCACAGTTTGACACAAATAGTCCCTGCGATCGAATAAACTTGTTTTCAACACACCAAACCCTCCAAAACTTATTTCTAAGTTATGTAAAGGTTATTTGTGACATCTGTGCCTCCACGACCATCAAACAAATACCAAATCAACGAAATATTGTATTTCATACTTGGGATTTGTATAAATATGTGTATCATTTGCACAATCAATTCTCGTTCGATTTCGAGCTCTAAATCGCTTTCTGGAAAGTTATACGCGAACTGGTGCGTAAACGTAATCAGTTTAACACGAAAAACACTCCAAAACAGTTACATAGGCTTAACATACCTTAAATAACCTTTACATAACTTAGAAATAAGTTTTGGAAGGTTTGGTGTGTCTAAATCAAGTTTATTCGCTTACAGGGACTAATTTTGACAAACTGCGAAAGTATGCCGATTTGTACTGTAACGAACATTCCGGAACATGACCATAAGCTAAACATACCCTAAATATCCTTTACATAGCTTATAAATAGGCTTTGAGGGGTTCGGTATGCTAAAATAAACTTTTTGGTCATTCAGGGACTAAAAGCGTCAAAAGTGCATAAGTTTGCATTTTCGCGCATATCTTACGTTCTGAATACATCCGGACATCCAAAACTTTATGTAATCATTAAAATATTTTATTTTAGTGATGGGCATGATAAAATTCCATTCGTCGCGTAATTTGGATCGTTTTTTCGTTCGTTACGACTTTCGTCGTAATTAACCGAACAACGCAACCGTACGACCAAACGAACCGACATCCAAGATATTTTTGAGCATGTTTTGAGTTCCCTATACTTTAACTTCATTTTAGAGCCTTGAAATGAGGTTAACGGGGGCATAAACGTGTCAAAAATAAGCCGAAATGCAAGATTCTGAAGTTCAGGGAGCAAAATTGTCATTCTGCCATAGTTATCTTAGGAAGGGACCACAATGAAAAATCTAAATTCCAGCTTTTTCCAGCTGTTCCCCTCATTTGCACATGGTTTTAATGAAACTATGGGCTCCCATGGTTTCACCAAACCATGGGCACATGTGTACGGATGAGATCGAAGCTCGTTTTACGATGAACGATCCTAACGGTTCTAGTTTTCCTATATATACCCATCTCCTTTAACTTGCAAAACCCACAATGATCTGATTTTGGCACTCTATGTTGAAGTTTATACATCATACCTGAGAGTAAATCGGATCATAGCTTGCGGGGACCTTTTGTAAGTATTCTTTCGTTCTTTTATCGCTTTTCGAGTCTGAAAGTCAAACTGCGTTTGACTTTCTGCCTTGACCAGTTTATGGTCAATGCGAAGTTCGTTTGAACTTCATAACGTGAGTGTAATCACGATGGTTATAGTCCCTAGGGAATATACCTACTGATTACCACGTTATCTAGGTGTAGTGACGAGTCGTAGTTTTGGCCAAAATGCGTATTCTTGCGTATTTTGTAACCAAACTACTTTTGGGTATCAAAACCGTTTTTTTTTTATACCAAACATGTTTTCTAACTTAACTAAACATGTTTTAGCATGTTTAGCTCGTCACTTTTAGTTTCGTGCTTGTGTAGAGTCGTAACTCAAAGCGGACTAAACACCCGCTTAGACTTTCGAACTAGACCCGTTTGGTCGATCATTAGGATTCGACCAAGCATGTTTAGTGACCATAGTTGCATAGGGAATAACCTTCCGAGGTTATACCTTATGGTCACCTAGTTTAAGTAGTTGTATGATAAGTAGTTTATATGCCTTAGGTAAATTACCAAAATGCCCTTTTCATACGTAATTGGTAATTAAGCATATGTAACACAAAATTTTTCACTTAATTGATTATGCAACATATTTAATCATGTTTAGGCATATAATACTTGTCATAGGACTAGTTAGACGTCTCGAACGCGCTTTGCGCGCACGACGCGTTAAAGTAGCATTAGCTACCTTAATGGGTCGCGATGGGTCGAAAGCACTTAGGTTAGGTTCCGATTTAGAATGTAGACTTTGTTAAACCATGTTATATGAGTTCCAATACTCATTTGGTTTACAAAACCTCATCCTATCCGATCTTCCGACTTAGGTCCGGTTTATTTATATAGTTATTAGGTTGCCGATTAATTCTGTGCTCCCTCTAGCTTTGCTTGGTTGTTGTTCAAGACCTCTAAGCATTCTCAGGTGAGTACATAGTTCCCCTATTTTACTGTTTTCAATTGTTTTGGGGTGATTCATATGTGCTAAATGTTTTCGAGGTTTTAACGATGGTTTTCAAAACGATTTTTCGATATTATAACAATGGTTTCAAAAACGATTAAAATGGTTTATATTAAATCAATAACGATTTCGATTAAGTAAACAAACTTGTTGGTTGTATTTACATAACGAATAATATCCATTAGTTTTGGCCGAACCGACCAGTATTAGGTTATGGTACCATAGGATCTGACAAATCCCGTTATCAGACTGCACCCATGGTTATGTGTGGGTTAGGTGGGTAACGACTGAATCTGTGATTGTTAATTCACCCTTTGGCGAGAAGCGATAGGCGAGTTAGTCGAGTCACGGAGGTTTGGATGTTATTAGCGAGACAATCAAAAGTAGTTTTCATGATTTAAAAGGAGAATGATTTAAACGACTAAAGCGATTTTTAACGAATTAAACGATTTGGGTAAACGATTGGTTTTTGGTTAGTGTTTAGATAACGGGACGGGTGTAATGTGATGAAAGCATGGTGGATACGCCGCTGGTACTTCCTATATATATATATGTTTTCATCGTATTACATACTGTGGTGTTATTTAGTTCACTTGGGTAAACGATTTGAAACGATGTCACACAAACGAAGTTTTCGAAATGATATAAACCATACGGGTTTTATTAACGAGATTTATTAACGAGTTTTATTAACGAAATTTATTAACGAGTTTTATTAACGAGACTTATTAACGAGTTTTGTTAACGAGATTTATTAACGAGTTTTATTAACGAGATTTATTAACGAGTTTTATTAACGAGATTTATTAACAAGTTTTATTAACGAGATTTATTAACGAGTTTTATTAACGAGATTTATTAACAAGTTTTTACGAGATGTTTTACAATTTGATTTTATTAAATAAATGTTTTGGGTTAAGAATCATGGCTACGAGATTTTATAAATTATAACCAACTTGATTTGAGTTGGTTAATTATGTCGCAATACTATACTTTTCAAAACAAGGTTTTTAATTAAGTATTGCAACATGTAAACTAGCCATGAATCCGACACTCTCAAAAACCTATGTACTGGCCAGCATTTCTTTGCTAACTTGGTTTTCACATATCTTTCAGGTGTTGTTGAATGATGTTGATTGCTAGGATGCATGTTCACATAGGACTGCACAAGGCCTTAGTGACTTAATAACAATGATAGACTATGTTTAAATTGTTTATTCAAATTTCCAGAAGATGTAAATATTTAATTTTTAATAAAACGAAACTTCAAATTTCCGTGTGTTTTGAAACAATGATTCTGTTACAACACTCCCTGACGTTTTCGCCATGATTTGTTGTTTTATCGTGGTCGGGGTGTGACAGAAAAGTTGGTATCAGAGCTCATGGTTATAGGGAATTAGGTTATTAGTAATGCTTTGACGTAGTCTATAACCTTGGTAGGACCCTAACACAAGATCCTTGTGTTTAGATCTTAAAACAATACCGTCACCTATCCTTAGGCGACAACCACAACAAGAGCACAAATTTCGAATCTGCTTTGAAAACCAATCATCTGGTCTAGGATGATTTATTGTAAGGTTTTGAACCCTTTAAGTTTTCAAAGTCTCGTCAAAGTTTGGGTCTTATAATGTGAACAAGTGCAAACTGGAAGGGTGAATGCCTGTACCCTGAGTTTTCTGTCTAAGGCTAGAGTGTTCGTACAAATCCGTAGTATCGGACTAGTCACTCTTACCTGGGAACTCTTGGGGTGAGTGTTCACTTATAGGCGAGCATGTCTTCAGTGATACATTAATATGACCCGTTTACTTTGAATAATCACTGTCTCATTTGTTTGCCTTAGGTAACAAACAAATGATCGGAATTTCTATGCGTTGTCGTTCTGTTTTAATTATCCGATAACATTTCATTTGTGTTCTCCTATGCCTTTCATTTCCTCTAGAATGTCTCTTCATCACAACGACACTCAAATGTCCGAGCAAACTGCCAAATTTGCCCAGCGAATAGGCGAAGTAATCCTGAAGACTGTGGATTTTGGTATCGCCATGTCTCGTCTCAATAATGAAGCCACCCAAGAAGCATCGAAAGAAGCAGAAGTCGAGCCATCGAAAAAGTCAAAGAAACGTAAAGCTCCAAAGGATCCTGTAGCCGTTACACCAAATCAAGCAAAACCTAGCCAGGTGGCAGCACCACCAGCCAAGAAGCCGTACTTAGGAACTACTCCTTTGTGCAATCAGTGTAACCTCCACCACTATGCAAGTGTCAAATGTCGGAAATGTTTCAACTGTGGACTCATTGGTCTTTTGGCACGAGACAGTCATTCAGTCACTGTGCTAAACCAAGCTTTTCAGAACCCCGCTCAATTTCAAGCAGATCCAGCACAAGCTCATTTTC
The DNA here is from genome assembly GCA_030545235.1 of Helianthus tuberosus. Classification (NCBI taxonomy): domain Eukaryota; kingdom Viridiplantae; phylum Streptophyta; class Magnoliopsida; order Asterales; family Asteraceae; genus Helianthus; species Helianthus tuberosus. Next base: position 81,531,584 of record CM060388.1, read on the forward strand.
CTCCTGGTACTTGCTACACCTATGGCGAGACGGGTTATGTCTGGGATAGATACCCAAAGATTTTCAACGCAAATCCGACCCACGGATGAGCATTTGGCCGATTAGAAGAAGCCGCTGCTTTGAATAATTCGAATCTTATGTTTATGTTTCTAGTGTTTTCCTTTGAACTAGGAAACAATCGATTTTGTTTATAAATAAATCTTTATTCGCAATTCTGGTGTACAAATATAGTTGCATGTGTGTATGGCATACCCCTACGATACCTACACCAAAGAACCGTATTTGTAGTTCTCTCGTTCATATGATCGCTCGTGAATTCCTCGAAAATTCTAAGTGCTCGCTTCATTCTAAGTAACGAAGTGACAATTTGAGTAATCACTATAATTCCTTGGTTAGATAACTAAGGAAACCCTTATCTATCGAAGTTGCTTTTGGTAAACCTCTTGTACTCAATTCTGTTATTTGCGATTGTCAATTTAACTTTGATAATCATCTTTTCCTATTGACCTCACACCGACGCAACTTGGGAGTTTCGACATTATCATAGGGATGGATTGATTGACTAAACATCATGCTGAGGTGGTTTGTTTCGATAAGATTGTTCGTATTCCTCTTCCGTCTGGCGATGTTCTGGAAGTTCGTGGCGAGAAACCATCTGGTGGATTGAAGCTCATGTCGTGTACGAAGGCCCAAAGTTATTTACGAAAAGGATATGTTGTTTTTCTGGCACATGTCACCAAGGAGAAAGGCAAGAGCAAGAGTATTCAAGATATTCCGATTGTTCGGGATTATCCAGAGGTGTTTCCTGATGAACTGCCTGGTTTGCCTCCAGTTCGTCAAGTCGAGTTTCATATTGACCTTGTACCCAATGCCAACCCAATTGCGAAAGCACCTTATCGTCTTGCACCGTCTGAGATGCAAGAATTATCGAAACAGCTTCAAGAGTTATCTGATAAAGGATTCATCCGATCAAATTATTCACCCTAGGGGAGCTCCTGTCCTCTTTGTGAAGAAGAAAGATGGATCTTTTCGAATGTGTATCTATTATCGTAAGCTTGATAAGCTTACCATCAAGAATCGATATCCCCTACCTTGAATCGATGATTTCTTTGATCAGTTGCAAGGTGCTACCTGTTTTTCCAAGATCGATTTGCGTTCGGGGTATCATCAGCTTCGTGTATTCGAAGAAGATATTCCCAAGACTGCTTTCCGCACAAGATAAGGGCATTACGAGTTCACTGTCATGCCTTTTGGTTTGACGAATGCCCCAGCTATCTTCATGGACTTAATGAATAGGGTCTGTAAACCTTATTTAGATAAGTTCATTATTGTGCTCATCGTCGACGATATCCTTGTTTATTCGAAGTCTCGAGCCAACCACGAGCAACACCTTCGTTTGACACTGGAACTCCTAAAGAAGGAATAAACTTTTCGCTAAATTCTCCAAGTGTGAATTTTGGCTTAAAGAAGTTCAGTTTTTGGGTCTTGTAGTTAACGAGCAGGGTATTCATGTGGATCCATCCAAGTTTGCTGCAATTAAGGATTGGAATACACCAACGACACCTACAGAAATTCGTTCTTTTCTTGGTCTCCCTGGTTATTATCGTCGTTTTATTTCAAACTTCTCGAAGATCGCGGTGCCACTCACTGCTTTGACTCAGAAGAATAAGCCTTTGGAGTGGGGATCTAAGCAAGAAGAAACGTTCCAAATGCTGAAACGGAAGCTATGCGATGCTCCTGTTTTGTCCTTGCCCAATGGAAACGATGATTTCGTTGTCTTTTATGACGCGTCGAATCTAGGCCTTGGTTATGTTCTTATGCAATGAGGTAAAGTCATAGCATATACGCCAAGACAGTTGAAAGTTCACGAAAAGAACTACACAACTCATGATCTTGAGTTAGGTGTTGTGGTATTTGCTCTCAAAATCTGGAGACACTACCTCTATGGAACGAAGTGTGTGGTTTTCACAAGACCACAAAAGTCTCCAGCTCATTCTTAATCAAAAGGAGCTGAACATGAGGCAACGACAATGGGTTGAACTCTTGAACGATTACGATTGCGTGATTCGCTACCTTCCTGGTAAGGCGAATATCATAGCCGATGCGCTTAGTTGAAAGGAGCGAGTCAAGCTTCATTCTGTTCAAACTCTATCTGATATTCAATCCCGTGTCCTTCAAGCACAACGATCTTGTGTAAACGAAGGCTTATTGAAATATGAGCTACCACTTCAACTCGAGCTTAAACTCGAAACGAAAAGTGATGGGTTGCCCTATTTTAAGGATCCTTGTGGATGATTATCGCTCAAATCGGAGTCCTCAATTGAATTCATTGTATGCTTTAATACGTACATTACGATTCAATAAGGACAAAACCGAATTTTCTTTTAAGATCTTCCTATCTTCATAGTTAGATTCTTGAAAATGTTTTAAGTGCCAAAAGAAATCCACGGATTAGATTCCTGGTGTGCTTTAAATACTCGTGTCCAAAGATAACAAATTAAAGGTCAAATTAAACAATTATGCGATTATGTGATTATGTGTTTATGTGTTCTCCTTTATGTTTTTGTGTGATCCGATTTTCATTATCCAAATCCTCATAGAATCTTCCATATCTTCATATGAGGGATTCATAGTAGGATATTCAAAAGGTACTACCCTAAATCCTTAATGGGCTTCTACGTGGTAGTTAAGACCCTTGGAATATATAGTACCATTCCATGATTCGAAGGAGACCCCTTGAGTGGTCTAGTTAAAAGATTGATTCAGAATCTGGTTAAGAATGGCATGTGATGATATAGCTGAAAGGACCCTATGATGGTCCAGTCACACTCATCACAGGTTCATTCATTTGGTTTTCCCCTACACATTATCAAATGCACTGTGTGGACTACGCAAGGAATTACGTAATTATGGACGCGTACATAATTATGAAATTCAGTGCACAGGAACCCCAGTAAGATTTATCATGTGTAAGAACCGAAAGTGACAACAATAACGAAACGTGAACAATGTAATGGAGGTACGGTGGATGCACCAATGGCGCTTCATATACTTGTATATAAGTGTCCCTCTTACATTGCAAGCATAATGTTATTTAAAGTTACTAGAAGTTCAGAACCCTAACCAGTGTTTTTTTATCTTTTCGACTTCATGTTTCGAGCTCTTATAAGTTTCCTCTAATTAAATTTCGGGACGAAATTTCCTGAAGTAGGGGAGACTGTGACATCTGTGCGTCCACGACCATCAAAAAAATACCAAATCAACGAAATATTGTATTTCATACTTGGGATTTGTATAAATATGTGTATCATTTGCACATATCAATTCTCGTTCGATTTCGAGCTCTAAATCGCTTTCTTGAAAGTTATACGCGAACTGGTGTGTAAACGTAATCAGTTTAACGCGAAAAACACTCCGGAACAGTGACATAGTCTTAACATACCTTAAATAACCTTTACATGACTTAGAAATAAGTTTTGGAAGGTTTGGTGTGTCTAAATCAAGTTTATTCGCTTACAGGGACTAATTTCGACAAACTGCGAAAGTATGCCGATTTGTACTGTAACGAACATTCCGGAACATGACCATAAGCTAAAAATACCCTAAATATCCTTTACATAGCTTAGAAATAGGCTTTGAGGGGTTCAGTATGCTAAAATAAACTTTTTGGTCATTCAGGGACTAAAAGTGTCAAAAGTGCATAAGTTTGCATTTTCGCGCATATCTTACGTTCTGAATACATCCGGACATCCAAAACTTTTTTTAATCATTAAAATATTTTATTTTAGTGATGGGCATGATAAAATTCCATCCGTCGCGTAATTTGGATCGTTTTTGCGTTCGTTACGACTTTCGTCGTAATTAACAGAACAACGCAACCGTACGACCAAACGAACCGACATCCGAGATATTTTTGAGCATGTTTTGAGTTACCTATATTTTAACTTCATTTTAGAGCCTTGAAATGAGGTTAACGGGGCTTAAACGTGTCAAAAATAAGCCGAAATGCAAGATTCTGAAGTTCAGGGAGCAAAATTGTCATTCTGCCATAGTTATCTTAGGAAGGGACCAAAATGAAAAATCTAAATTCCAGCTTTTTCCAGCTGTTCCCCTCATTTGCACATGGTTTTAATGAAACTATGGGCTCCCATGGTTTCACAAAACTATGGGCTCCCATGTTTCACAAAACCATGGGCACATGTGTACGAATGAGATCGAAGCTCGTTTTACGAAGAACGATCCTAACGGTTCTAGTTTTCCTATATATACCCATCTCCTTTCACTTGCAAAACCCACAATGATCTGATTTTGGCTCTCTAAGTTGAAGTTTATGCTTCATACCTGAGAGTAAATCGGATCATAGCTTGCGGGGACCTTTTGTAAGTATTCTTTCATTCTTTTATCGCTTTTCGAGTCTGAAAGTCAAACTGCGTTTGACTTTCTGCCTTGACCAGTTTATGGTCAATGCGAAGTTCGTTTGAACTTCATAACGTGAGTGTAATCACGATGGTTATAGTCCCTAGTGACTATACCTACTGATTACCACGTTATCTAAGTGTAGTGACGAGTCGTAGTTTTGGCCAAAATGCGTATTCTTGCGTATTTTGTAACCAAACTACTTTTGGGTATCAAAACCGTTTTTTTTATACCAAACCTGTTTTCTAACTTAACTAAACATTTTTTAGCATGTTTAGCTCGTCACTTTTAGTTTAGTGCTTGTGTAGAGTCGTAAGTCAAAGCGGACTAAACACCCGCTTAGACTTTCGAACTAGACCCGTTTGGTCGATCATTAGGATTCGACCAAGCATGTTTAGTGACCATAGTTGCATAGGGAATAACCTTCCGAGGTTATACCTTATGGTCACCTAGTTTAAGTAGTTGTATGATAAGTAGTTTATATGCCTTAGGTAAATTACCAAAATGCCCTTTTCATACGTAATTGGTAATTAAGCATATGTAACACAAACTTTTGTCACTTAATTGATTATGCAACATATTTAATCATGTTTAGGCATATAATACTTGTCATAGGACTAGTTAGACGTCTCGAACGCGCTTTGCGCGCACGACACGTTAAAGTAGCATAAGCTACCTTAATGGGTCGCGATGGGTTGAAAGCACTTAGGTTAGGTTCCGATTTAGAATGTAGACTTTGTTAAACCATGTCATATGAGTTCCAATACTCATTTGGTTTACAAAACCTCATCCTATCCGATCTTCCGATTTAGCTCCGGTTTATTTATATAGTTATTAGGTTGCCGATTAATTCCGTGCTCCCTCTAGCTTTGCTTTGTTGTTGTTCAAGACCTCTAAGCATTCTCAGGTGAGTACATAGTTCCCCTATTTTATTGTTTTCAATTGTTTTGGGGTGATTCATATGTGCTTAATGTTTTCGAGGTTTTAACGATGGTTTTCAAAACGATTTTTTGATATTATAACAATGGTTTCAAAAACGATTAAAATGGTTTATATTAAATCAATAACGACTTCGATTAAGTAAACAAACTTGTTGGGTGTATTTACATAACGAATAATATCCATTAGTTTTGGCCGAACCGACCAGTATTAGGTTATGGTACCATAGGATCTGACAAATCCCGTTATCAGACTACACCCATGGTTATGTGTGGGTTAGGTGGGTAACGACTGAATCTGTGATTGTTAATTCACCCTTTGGTGGTTTATTAATGCGAGAAGCGATAGGCGAGTTAGTTGAGTCACGAAGGTTTGGATGTTATTAGCGAGACAATCAAAAGTAGTTTTCAAGATTTAAAACGAGAATGATTTAAACGACTAAAGCGATTTTTAACGAATTAAACGATTTGGGTAAATGATTGGTTTTTGGTTAGTGTTTAGATAATGGGACAGGTTTAATGTGATGAAAGCATGGTGGATACGCCGCTGGTACTTCCTATATATATATATGTTTTCATCGTATTACATACTGTGGTGTTATTTAGTTCACTTGGGTAAATGATTTGAAACGATGTCACACAAACGAGGTTTTCGAAATGATACAAACCATACGGGTTTTATTAACGAGATTTATTAATGAGATTTATTAACGAGTTTTATTAACGAGATTTATTAACGAGTTTTATTAACGAGATTTATTAACGAGTTTTATTAACGAGATTGATTAACGAGTTTTATTAACGAGATTTATTAACAAGTTTTATTAACCAGATTTATTAACGAGATTTATTAACGAGATTTATTAACAAGTTTTTACGAGATGTTTTACAATTTTATTTTATTAAATAAATGTTTTGGGTTAAGAATCATGTCTACGAGATTTTATAAATTATAACCAACTTGATTTGTGTTGGTTAATTATGTCGCAATACTATACTTTTCAAAACAAGGTTTTTAATTAAGTATTGCAACATGTAAACTAGCCATGAATCCGACACTCTCAAAAACCTATGTACTCGCCAGCATTTCTTTGCTGACTTTGTTTTCACATATGTTTCAGGTGTTGTTGAATGATGTTGATTGCTAGGATGCATGTTCACATAGGACTGGACAAGGCCTTAGTGACTTAATAACAATGATAGACTATGTTTAAATTGTTTATTCAAATTTCCAGACGATGTAAATATTTAATTTTTAATAAAACGAAACTTCAAATTTCCGTGTGTTTTGAAACAATGATTCTGTTACAACACTCCCCGACGTTTTCGCCACGATTTGTTGTTTTATCGTGGTCGGGGTGTGACATTATTTAGGGCATGTTAAGACTATATCACTGTTCTGGAGTGTTTGTCACGTTAAACTGATTACGTTTACGCATCAGTTTGCATATAACTTTCAAGAAAGCGATTTAAAGCTTGAAATCGAACTAGAATCAAATCGTAAAATCATCAAACACAAATACACACATATTAACACCAAATCACATTGTTTTATTGATAATTGATATTGTTTTACATCGTTCATCGTTTACAGAGCACAATTGTCACTTGTCACACCCCGATTTCTGATGGGCCCGGAAGGGTTTAGCCTTGACGGTTGGATATCAGTTACAATCATAGTTAATTTAATAACAATGCAGTGGAAGAATTAGGAGTAAAAATAAACATTTCATTAACATTCAAAGTACAAAGATTGTTCAAGTTGTTCAAATAAAGCCCACAGGCGGATTGAAGTCGAAAAGAAGCTTAGACATCATAGGCCTTAAGCTTGGAGTTGCAAATTCCATTGCTTTTATCATAGCCAACCCAGATTCCTTGCCTAACAGTTAAGGTTCGGTACCTGATGTTTAGTCTTTTGAAAATACGTCAGCTTTCGCTGGTAAATACAATTAACTGACTCATTTTGAAAATAGTTTTTCAAAAATGATTTTATACATAGAGAAATCCCTTAGGTAATCATTTATTATTTATTGGGATTTATTCTTGTCACCAGATTTACATATTTTTCATATGATAGGAACCAGATATCAAAGCCCGTCATTTTCAGTACTATAATGATTAAGGTACACACCAAAGTTGAATAACATGTCTTACAGTCGGTATGCCTACCCCGACACGTTATTCTGTATGGCCATATTAGTCTATGATTCGGGACACCCGGACACGGTACCAATAACCCCCAATCATTTCAGTTATCAAATTTAACGGATTAAACCGTGTTCTTACATTTATGGGTTATCATAGGTAACCCATTATGTAATACCTGCTCCAAGTGGCGTATTCGCTATACCCCAAGTTTAAAAATAAAATAAGTTAAGAGTATTTACCTTTTAGGTAGCTTCCAACCGTTACTAGTTTTCAAATATAGTAAAGGCCGTATAGACAAGAAGTAAACTGAAGTCCGATTATCTAGGGGGTTCTATAGTCCAGAGTGAACATATTTAGCTATCTGTTAGAATGTATACGGGTCATATGTTAGTTCCTTTGACACCACCCGTTACGTAAGAATAAAATTAATCGCTAGATTAAGCGTAAGTCGATTAGAATGTGGTTTATACCTATCTAAGTATAAGGACTCATTGGATAAAGGTAATTTAGACCAACATTCTGATTTGGAATTGTGACATCTGTGTATTTTAACCCTTGTACTGTTCCGAACAACTTTGTGTTTAATGAAATATGGCATTTTAATTTCAATATTTGTTTAATTATTTGTGACATTAGTACGTTTTCAATCATTGTTCAATTCCGAACTCTCAAACCTGTTCTGGAAGTAAAATCATAAACAGTTACGTAAACATAATCAGTTTAATGCGGCGTACACTCCGGAACTGTGACATGAGCCAAACATACCCTAAATACCCTTTACATAACTTAGAAATAAGTTTTGAAGGATTCGGTATGGCAAAAACATGTTTATTCGAACTTTAGAACTATTTGCGACAAAACTGCGAAACGAACGTTGGTGACCGCCCGGATAATATTTAAATCCTTAAAATATTCTGTTATGATTAAAATTTTATTTTTAATCATGTTCATGTTGAAAAATAAATTAAAACGCTTAAAAACATTATTTTTCAAAGTTTAAGCGCGTACCGCGTGTTACGGCATAACACAATGCTTCTACTGCAAAACGCAGACAACGCATCCAGTCTCGGCAACTGATATTTATTTCAGTAATATTTTGGTGAGTTTAGTTTTATAGAATAATAAAAATAATTTAGAACGCCATAAACCGGGATTTAAATGCTAGATAAAATACCCGGTACCCAGTTAAATTCCTGTTTTTATCTAATTTACCAATCAAAATTACATTTAACACCCCCCTTTCAAATTTACGGTCACCTTATGTGGCCCCCACCAAAATATTTCCTAGATCTTGCAATATCATATTTGATCTTTCTTGGATACACTTGGAGATTTTGTGATCTTGGAGACTTGATTTAGATCATGGCCTATATATATACACCATACTTACACTCAACACTACACTCTCCTTCTCTCCTCTCTCCCAAAACCGTAACCTCACCACCACTCCCATCTTCATCTTCTTCAACCCTGTTCTTGAAAATCAAGCTCCATTCCAAGCTAATTTCAAGTTGGTGTGAAGATCCAAAGGAGTTTTCAAGGTGTTTTCAAGTGATTTCAAGCTCCATATCATCAAAATCTCATCAACAACTTACTTGAATCTTGAAGGTATAAAGTTTATGTTTAAATCATACTCTTGATTCTTGGTTGTTCTTGATGATTTGAAGTTTCTCTTGAATCTTGGAATTTTTCACAAACATGAAATCTAAAAAGAAATGGGTCTTGATACAAAATAAAAATGGTGGTATATATGTGTGTATATGAACCGTATATATATATATATATGTGTGTGTGTATGTGTATGAAATTTGAGCTTGATCGTTGGTAAATACTTGTTTAAGATGTTTGCTTGCATGAACAAGATTATATGCAAATATGTAGAGATATAAAGGAATGATTGAATCATGAGTTGTAAATTTGAAGTAATGTTAGTATTTTGACATGTAAATGGCCAAAAAATTATTAGATATATTTGAGAATTTTTAAAATGTTGCTTGTCCTTGAATGATAGTTAAAATGCAAGTGTTTGATGATTTGTGGATGATATGATGAATGTTCAAACAAATCAGTAAATAAACATGAATAAATTACATATTTGATGCATTTTAATATATATGAAATGATGATAATATGATAGTGTGCTTTAGACACTTGTACATGAGAATATATGTTGATTTAAAGCTCAAGAAATGGTAAAAAATGATTGTATGACAAAAATGATTTAGAACAGATTATAGACACTAAAAATAACATTATTTGGTATATTATAATGGCATGAAACTTTGTCATAGGTTTGATAGCTTTGCATGTTGTACATATAGCTTAGAAAGCGGTAAAATATGTGAAATTTGCATGATTTATGTGTTTTATGTGAGACCTGCTGTAACACCCCAACCCGGAAGGGCTGACGTGTCACAATAACAGTGGTATCATAAACAAAAGTCATAATTCCATTTATTTAATTGACAAGGATACAACGACAACTAAACTTAAATATACAAGCGGAGACATTCGACTTGATTAACTAACATCTTCAGATTTATTCCTAGGCTTTATTCTTCTCTCTTTTCCCCGCCCAAAGTAACCTGCGTACCTGTATATATCAAATAATTTACGGAATGAGCCGAATGCTCAGTACGGAATATTAGGCTCAAATAACAAATAACGCTTTATAGAATTGTTATTCGGATGAAACTTGATGCAAATAACGTAATTTCATAATCATATCTTACGGATGTACCCATAAGCAAACTTAAAACGTGACAATACACAGGTAGCTACTCCTGCATAATTATCACATGAGATGGCGAGTTGGCATACCCGTTATTCATCTCCTTATACTTAAATCCTAGGATCGATCCATACGCCTCCTAATAGCCTTATGTACCACACTTGTACTTAAGAGACGCCGTGAACTGATCTCTCCGTCACGGGTGGAGCACATGATGTCGATGCCGCAACAACATGCTCGTGGGACACTCCACGAGAAGCGATACTCAGGGTAACAGAGTACAAATTTTCTTATTCACATAACTTATCAAAATATTTTCATAACAAGACGTAACATATATTGGAACATGCGATAATGAGTACAACTTAACAGAAAACTATCGCATGACATGAAAGCTAAATCCAAAGTTTAGAATAGGAATTCAACGGAATGTCAAATGAATCGATAATCAAAGACGTGAAGAGTGTACGAATTTAATAGGTTTATAACAATTTGAATATGAAACAATAAGGAGTAGGGGTAAGGATCCGTACCTTAATAATTTCAAAGTGATGCTACCTTGTGATAATATTTCAGATTTATACGGGCAGAGTTTAGACTACTGATTAGTCTTTTAACCTAATTTAAATAACATGCACACAGACTAGGTTAGTAACTTAATACAGCTTTTACGATAACTCACGAGATCAAACCCTCACAACAAATGACAAAGTGCGATACTTAAACATCCAGCGGATTCACAACGAATGACAGAGTATAGTCCGATTTCGAACATCACTCAAACATTCAAGTCGAAATCACGATGAATGACAAAGTATAACCCAATTTGAGCAGCACTTAAACATCTATCGGATAGTTTTAATCGATCGGACATTGAATCGTAGTAGCGATCGAGTTATTACCCTGTTCTGCAGCACCCCGCTATACTAATTAGTGTTTCGTGTGTGTTAATTGTGATAATCAGACGATAACTCGAAGCCTGAAACGAATTTCTTCGTCGAATGAACACCAGAAATCGAGTGCCAATGTCCTCTATTTATACCCGAATTTTGCCCCCCCCCCCCTTACGGACCGTAACAAATAACCCTTACGGTCCGTAAGGGTTACCTATTGATCATAGGTTTGCCACGCGTGGGACTAGCTTAGCTGAGTCGACAGTTTTATAATATTCAATTTAGACAACGATTTAAATGGATAATCATCACTAGAAAATACCCCCCCCCCCCCTGAGTTTTAGGGGCCCTGATCCTGATTCTGAAAATTCTGAAAATTTTAGGGTTGGTGCAGAATCACCTGGGTGTCTTAATTAGGGTTTCCTATTGGTTAAAATAATAGTTTTGGTTGATATATATAATAAGATGGATCATAAGATAAATATTTATTCTTTTATTTCTAGAATAATGATTTTTAAATTTAGGGTTATTACAACTATTACCCCCTTAAAAGTAATTTCGTCCTCGAAATTTTTAAAACATATCGTATAAGTAACGGGAACGGAACTTTCATAGCAGAGTTACTAACTTATATAAAAAAAATCTCCTAAACACACAGGTGTATCTGAAATTCATAATTACCTTACCACCATGTCCTAATGGTTCTTCCTCTACGTATCTTAATAATATATTTAATCATGCAGAAAATCAACATAAACTTACAGATAACAAGAGTGACTATTGGTACTGATATCTCCTACATAATTATGCTTAATCATAACTAAGATATATTCACATAAGGCAAAGCATGAATGACCATAAGCAGAAATAAATGAACATAGATCAAAGAGCAAGGTTCACCGTTATCATGACCAAAATTTTATTGCGAGAATAGATTAGGGTATAGAGAGCGAATTGATTCTTCAGATTCCCATGTTGCTTCGCGTTCCGAGTGATTTTTCCAGAGGATTTTAACAAACGGAATTACTTTCTTACTCAAAACCCTTTCTTGTCGATCTAAGATGGCTTCTGGTTCCTCTTCGTAGGACAAATCTTCGTGAATTGTAAGTAACGGATAACTAATGATATGGAGTGGATGATAAATATATCCTCTTAACGAGGAGACATGAAAAACGTTATGAACGTGAGAGAGCTGAGGTGGTAGAGCCAGTCGATATGATACTTCTCCAATTCTTTCAAGGATTTCAAACGGACCAATGAAACGAGGACTAAGCTTCCCTTTAATTCCAAATCTACGAACGCCACGCCAAGGTGATACCTTTAAGAATACGTGGTCACCAATTTTAAATTCGAGTGGTCGTCTATCTTGATCTGCATAGCTCTTTTGTCTGCTCTGAGCTTCTTTCAGTTTTTCTCGTGCCATAGTGACTTTTTCGTTTGTAATCTGAACTAGTTCTGGCCCTTCAATAATCTTTTCTCCAACTTCATCCCAGCATATTGGTGCGCGACATTTTCGACCGTATAAAAGTTCAAAAGGTGCCATGCCAATACTTGCTTGCCAACTATTGTTGTAAGCGAACTCAACAAGGCATAGATATTCATCCCAGTTTCCAGACCATTCAAGTGCACATGCTCGGAGCATGTCTTCCAAGGTCTGAATCGTGCGTTCCGACTACCCATCTGTTTGTGGATGGAAAGCCGTACTAAACTTCAGTCGTGTACCCCAAGCTGCCTGAAAACCTTTCCAAAATCGTGAGGTGAAACGTGGATCTCTATCGGACACAATGGAAGATGGTGTGCCATGGAGTCGAATAATTTCTTGAAGAAATATTTCGGATAACTTATTAACCGAAAATCCTTGCTGAATTGGTAGAAAATGTGCTGACTTCGACAATTTATCGACAACAACCCATACAACATCATTCTTCTTGAATGTCTTAGGCAAACCGGTAACAAAATCCATTGTGATCTCATCCCACTTCCATATGGGAATATCCAATGGCTGCAACAGACCGCTTGCTCGTTTGTGTTCAATTTTCACTTGTTGACAAGTGAGGCATTTACTTACGTATCGAGCAACGTCTTCCTTCATGCCATTCCACCAGAAGTTCTGTCTTAAGTCTCGATACATCTTGGTAGATCCTGGGTGAATTGAAAATGGTGAGCTGTGAGCTTCGTCTAACAATGACTCACGAAGGGTGGAGTCATCGGGTACACAAAGTCTTTTGCCGCACCAAATCACCCCCTGATGATCTATACTAAATTCAGATTACTTACCCACCTCAAGATTTTGCACAATTGCCCAAAGTTCTCCATCTTGCTTCTGTGCATCTTTGATTCGTGATATGAGGTCGGGTTCAATCTGCATTCTAGCTAGATATCCATCAGATTTACTAACCTGAAGCCAAATGTTCATTTTTTCGAGATCCCTCCTAATACGAGGCTGAATTTGTAAGCAAGATATAGTCCCGGAATTCTTTCGGCTCAATGCGTCAGCTACAACATTGGCTTTGCCTGGATGGTATTGAATATTAACGTCGTAATCTTTTAAAAGTTCTAACCACCTTCTTTGCCTCATATTTAGCTCCTTCTGCGTAAATATGTACTTGAGGCTCTTGTGGTTAGTAAAGATGTCACAACTCTCACCATACAGATAGTGTCGCCAAATCTTAAGTGCAAAGACGACTGCGGCTAACTCTAAATCATGTGTAGGGTAGTTAACTTCATAAGGCTTCAACTGACGGGAGGCATAAGCGATAACCTTCCCATGTTGCATTAGCACACAACCTAATCCTTTCTTTGAGGCATCACTATAGACTTGGTAACCTCCAGATCCAGAAGGTAGAGTGAGTATCGGAGAGGATACGAGTCGTTTCTTCAATTCTTCAAAGCTTTTCTCTTGTTCCTCATTCCATGAGTACTTCACCCCTTTCCTTAGGAGTTTTGTGAGTGGTAAAGCAATTACCGAGAATCTTTCAACAAATCTTCGGTAATAGCCAGCAAGACCCAAGAAACTTCGTATTTCGGTAACAGAAGTGGGTCTTGGCCATTTTGTAATAGCTTCAACCTTTGTTGGGTCTACCATAATTCCCTCTGCTGATATGACATGACCTAGAAATGCTACTTGGCTAAGCCAAAAGTCACATTTGGAAAACTTAGCGTACAACTTCTCATGCCGCAAGGTTCCAAGTACCGCATGTAGATGTGCTTCATGCTCTTCGCGACTCTTAGAATACACCAGAATGTCATCGATAAAGACAATAACGAATTTGTCTAGGAATTTGTGAAATACGCGATTCATCAAATCCATGAAGACTGCGGGTGCATTAGTTAGCCCAAAAGGCATAACCAAAAATTCGTAATGACCATAACGAGTACGAAAGGCTGTCTTGGGAACATCATCATTCTTGATCTTTAGCTGATGATACCCGGACCTCAGGTCGATTTTTGAGAAGAACTGAGCCCCTTGAAGTTGATCAAAAAGATCATCAATGCGAGGCAGGGGATACTGATTACGAATAGTAATCTTGTTCAACACTCGGTAGTCAATACATAAACGCATACTACCGTCTTTCTTCTTTACAAATAAGACCGGAGCACCCCAAGGTGAAACACTGGGTCTTATGAATCCTAGGTCTAACAATTCTTGCAATTGTTCCTTCAACTCCTTCAGTTCCATCGGGGCCATACGGTATGGAGCTTTAGAAATAGGTTCGGCACCAGGAATCAAGTCGATGGTGAATTCTACCTGACAGTCGGGTGGTAATCCCGGGAGTTCATCCGGAAATATATCAGGATATTCACGGACAACAGGATGGCTATCGATACTATTAACACTAGCAGAAGTATCCTTAACCGATGCTAGGAATCCAACACAACCTTTTGATATGAATTTTCGAGCCTTGAGCGCAGAAATAATTTTAAGAGATTTATGAGCTTGAGTTCCCTGATATATAATATCAGGATGATGAAGATCACCGAAAATAACACGGCGGAAATGACAATCTATAGTTACACGATGTCGAGACAACCAATCTATCCCTAGAATAACATCAAAGTCACACATATGTATTGGGAATAGGTCTGCCTTATACACAATAGATTTAATACGGATCGGACAATCTTTATATACGTAAATGATTACGGATGAATTTTCCATGGGAGTGGAAATGGTTAAAGTATGATTTAAGAGAGTTGGTCTTATCGGAAGGTACTTAGTAAACGAATGGGATACTAAAGAATGGGTCGCTCCTGTATCGAATAACACATAGATACTACGTTCACCAAGCTGAAGAGTTCCAGATACAGTACCTGGGACATTAGCAGCATCAGTAGCAGAAAGTGCGAAAACTCTTCCTCCAACATTGGGTTGGTTATTCTTCTTAGTGTCTTTCTTTGTACACTCCTTGATCATGTGTCCAGTTTGGCCACATTTAAAGCATGCTCCTGTACCCCGGTGACATACGCCCTGATGTCTCTTACCACAAGTATTACATAGAGGATATGTAATCTGATTCGGGTTTATATGTTGATTCAGTGGTTGAGCTCTAATAGGTTCTGCATACAACTGAATCTGGTTTTGAGCAGGCCTCGGGTTTTGCGGTCTAGGTTGCCATGGACGTGCCTGATTTCCAGAGTTTTGATTTCCTTGCACTTTGCGGTCTTGATGCTGTGGCGTAGTGGATGATTGGCCGATTGCCTGCTTAAATTGTCCTTCTCTGTTTCTCTTCTTATTATACTCAGTTCGGGATAAAAATTCTTTCCTCTCGAACTCAAAAGTTTTGATTGCATCGGCAACTTCGGTGATATCCTTAAATTTCATGTACATGATCGACTTCCTAATTCGATCATTGACTGCCCACTTGCATTTTTCTGCCTGGGCTTCTGCCGATCCTGCAATGTCTCCTACAATACTAGCTAACCTTGAAAATCTAGTAATGAACTCAAAGGCTGGTTCATCACTCCCCTGTCGAATCACTGCATACTCCCTGATATAAGCTTCTTTATCAGCGGTTGAAAAATACTTGTCGTAAAAGATGGTACGAAAGTCAACCCATGAAAGATTAGCGTCAAAATCATCCCCTCCTTTGACTTGCTTATATCCTTCCCACCAAGTTTGTGCGTCATCTTCGAGTTTGTAGGTAGCCAATCTAACTTTGTATTGCTCCGGAACTCCAAGAACTCCGAAGATCTTTTCAACATGAGCTATCCAGTTTCTTGCTTCGACTGGATTAGTAGCATGACTAAAGGATTTCGGCTTTTGTTTTTGGAATTTAGCGATCCATATGTCTATACTATAGGTAGTATGGTTCGTGGTATTCTCACGAGTTTATTCACCAGAGGTTGGATTCGTGTTATTACGTTCTGGATGACGAGTTTGTTGAATAACGGCCTCAGCTGTTTGAGCAACAAGGTTTGGAAGCAACCCGGCAACAGCCTGGTTGATAGCATTAATTACGTTTGGATCAACTGGAGTCTCATTCGAAGAAGTGTTGTTACACACATGGTTAGTATGAGTACTCCTACGTAGCGGACGACGAGGAGGCATATCTATACGAATAGACATAGGAGTTAAACCAAATAAGAGACCAAGTTGAATCCTATCATAGATATCTACCCATTCCTCACAGGTTTTAATTACTATCTTCAAGTTTTCTACAGGAAAGAGCCTTTGCTCTGATACCATAGCTGTAACACCCCAACCCGGAAGGGCTGACGTGTCACAATAACAGTGGTATCATAAACAAAAGTCATAATTCCATTTATTTAATTGACAAGGATACAACGACAACTAAACTTAAATATACAAGTGGAGACATTCGACTTAATTAACTAACATCTTCAGATTTATTCCTAGGCTTTATTCTTCTCTCTTTTCCCCGCCCAAAGTAACCTGCGTACCTGCATATATCAAATAATTTACGGAATGAGCCGAAAGCTCAGTACGGAATATTAGGCTCAAATAACAAATAACGCTTTATAGAATTGTTATTCGGATGAAACTTGATGCAAATAACGTAATTTCATAATCATATCTTACGGATGTACCCATGAGCAAACTTAAAACGTGACAATACACAGGTAGCTACTCCTGCATAATTATCACATGAGATGGCGAGTTGGCATAACCGTTATCCACCTCCTTATACTTAAATCCTAGGATCGATCCATACGCCTCTTAATAGCCTTATGTACCACACTTGTACTTAAGAGACGCCGTGAACTGATCTCTCCGTCACGGGTGGAGCACATGATGTCGATGCCGTAACAACATGCTCGTGGGACACTCCACGAGAAGCGATACTCAGGGTAACAGAGTACAAATTTTCTTATTCACATAACTTATCAAAATATTTTCATAACAAGACGTAACATATATTGGAAGATGCGATAATGAGTACAACTTAACAGAAAACTATCGCATGACATGAAAGCTAAATCCAAAGTTTAGAATAGGAATTCAACGGACTGTCAAATGAATCGATAATCAAAGACGTGAAGAGTGTACGAATTTAATAGGTTTATAACAATTTGAATATGAAACAATAAGGAGTAGGGGTAAGGATCTGTACCTTAATAATTTCAAAGTGATGCTACCTTGTGATAATATTTCAGATTTATACGGGCAGAGTTTAGACTACCGATTAGTCTTTTAACCTAATTTAAATAACATGCACACAGACTAGGTTAGTAACTTAATACAGCTTTTACGATAACTCACGAGATCAAACCCTCACAACAAATGACAAAGTGCGATACTTAAACATCCAGCGGATTCACAACGAATGACAGAGTATAGTCCGATTTCGAACAGCACTCAAACATTCAAGTCGAAATCACGATGAATGACAAAGTATAACCCAATTTGAGCAGCACTTAAACATCTATCGGATAGTTTTAATCGATCGGACATTGAATCGTAGTAGCGATCGAGTTATTACCCTGTTCTGCAGCACCCCGCTACACTAATTAGTGTTTCGTGTGTGTTAATTGTGATAATCAGACGATAACTCGAAGCCTGAAACGAATTTCTTCGTCGAATGAACACCAGAAATCGAGTGCCAATGTCCTCTATTTATACCCGAATTTTGCCCCCCCTTACGGACCGTAACAAATAACCCTTACGATCCGTAAGGGTTACCTATTGATCATAGGGTTGCCAGCTGAGTCGACAGTTTTATAATATTCAATTTAGACAGCGAGTTAAATGGATAATCATCACTAGAAAATACCCCTCCCCTGAGTTTTAGGGGCCCTGATCCTGATTCTGAAAATTCTGAAAATTTTAGGGTTGGTGCAGAATCACCTGGGTGTCTTAATTAGGGTTTCCTATTGGTTAAAATAATAGTTTTGGTTGATATATATAATAAGATGGATCATAAGATAAATATTTATTCTTTTATTTCTAGAATAATGATTTTTAAATTTAGGGTTATTACACCTGCACTATCATGAGTATAACCACTATTTTATTCAGTAAATAACATGGGTTATGTTAAAATATCAAGTCGTTACGATTTGGGATGGTTAGGCTAACGTTTGATGCAAAACTATGCGGTAAAACGGTTAAAAATCGGCTTTTCGGAGGATTTTTATAAAACTGTTTTAGACCAGTAAGTAAACTGATATTTTTAATATAAAAATAAGTATTTTAACTTATAT
The DNA here is from genome assembly GCA_030545235.1 of Helianthus tuberosus. Taxonomy (NCBI): domain Eukaryota; kingdom Viridiplantae; phylum Streptophyta; class Magnoliopsida; order Asterales; family Asteraceae; genus Helianthus; species Helianthus tuberosus. Next base: position 81,550,372 of record CM060388.1, read on the forward strand.
TAAGTTTACTTGGTGTTTGGTTAGTCACACGTAACTTCCGGCGCCTGAAAACGTTACCGAATCACTAAAATACGTGTTTTTCAACATACACTATCATGGGTTGTTCATGGGTAAATTTTATGTGTTACAATGTGTTATGTGTTTTATAATATGTGTATGATGACATACTAATACTCGACAAAATTATGTGTATTACGATATTTATTTATGTCACGTTTGAGTATATATATTACGACGCACAAATCGTAGATATATTGCTTATAACATGATAAGGGTCACCAATAAAATCGTTCAAGTCACAAAGTTTTTTAAATATATATTTCACACCCCCAAAAATCCACCATGCAGAGTACCACCGCTTGGAGGCGTGACATGACCAGGATCAAGCCACCAATCATATTGAACAAGCATGTAGTAGTATATAAAAATCCATCATAATACAATTGGTGTCTAAACAAAACATAGTTTAAGTTGCAAGCGGAAGCATAAAGTTTAAAACCAAGTCATAAGTTTAAACGTTTCAAATGTTTAGCATGGCACACAGCTGTCCATGTCCCACAACGACTCTTCCCACTTCAATGCAAGCTCCATGAGTACCTAACGACCTGCAAGGCATGTAACAACGAGTCAACAACAAAGTTGAGCGAGTTCACAGTTGGTTGTTTAGTTATAGTGTTCGTAAATCATATGTTTATTTCGTAAACCATGTACTGTATTAATCTGTATCGCGGTTTCCCGAACATGTTTGCGATGATTAGTGGGGGCTTCCCATGTGTATCGTATTATTCCGTATCGTGGTTTCCCAAACATATTTGCGATGATTAGTTGGGGCTTCCCATGTTGTATGTTACTAGACTAGTCGTATCCGTACGTGCCCTTCTTGATCCAAGGACCGTAGCATGTATGAGTGTACATAGGTTTTACGTACGTGCCCTTCCCAACCCGAGGACATAGTACGAGTGGTTATTCAATCCCATTCCCAACCCACCGGGAAACCAATGCCTTAGGAGTGTGAACTCACCTCGGTTGCTCGGTTTGACTCTCAAAAATAGCTAACAGTCAAGGTCGGTTATTCACGTCTACTAGCTTAAAGCTAGGGATGATTCTTAGTGAAGAAGATGGAGAGGATGATGGTGAAAAGCAAGAAACAAGCTCCTTTGAAAGCCCTTCAAAAAGCAACCTCCATGGATGAACTTCAAAGCTTTGAATGGAACTTGTAATTGGAGAAGATGAAGATGTTGAGGGGTGGTGGTGGGTTCGGTTATGGGGGAGCCGAAAGTGAGAGAGAGAGTTGAGGGAGGTGGAGTGGTGAAGTGTAGAAGATGATATGGAGTGATTCTTGTAGGATATGGTCCATACTTATAAGATTACTTGTCATATTATGTCCACTTCAATAAGTAAGCAATCTCATAAAATATTAAGATTAAATCAAGGAAGTAAGGTGTGAAGATGTGGTGGGTCCACATAGGACCGAAAATTCGGTTGGGGGGGGGGGGTCTTGTTGCAATATTTCCAACTAAAATGTAACCATAAGTTAAATTGTAAGTACTTGATGTTATATGTTAGTTATAGGGTTTTTAGTTGGTGTTATGGCAAACGGGGATCATGACTAGCCAGAATAGTAAAACAATGTCATTGACAAAAATTTAGTGTCCCGGGTAATGTCCGGTTGTTCGGTCGGATACTGTTCCGTTAAATTGTTTAATTGTTCCGTAAGGTGTCTTATATATATATTTTTGTAACATAATTAATTCTCAACACTCGGGAAAGCATATCGGACTATTTAGTGACTTTTCTGTATACTACTAGTATGCTAACACGCACATGTAAGTATGACACAGTAATCAGGAAACAGTTAAATAATTCAACACAATCACCAAGCACTTTAATTATCATAATAAATTGTACGGATACATGGAATTACGAGGGTCGTCACATTCTCCCCCTGTTAAGAAAATTTCGTCCCGAAATTTAGCACGTAGTTACTGAGGAAGCTAGTTACGTTGCGTTGGTTTCTTGGTTTTCCTGGGGTGTCACATCATCCCCCCGTTGATTTGGAATTTCATCCCAAAATTCTGCAGTAGCTTCAGCCTTAGTAGTGCTTGCATTTTTCTTAAACAGCTGGGGGTACTTGAGTTTCATTTGGTCTTCTCGTTCCCAGGTATACTCTGGGCCACGACGGGAATTCCAACAAACTCGGACAAGAGGTATCCTGGTACGTTTGGGAATCTTAACATCTCGATCAGTAATCTCTACTGGTTCCTCGACGAATCGCAGTTGGTCGTCGATAGTGAGCTCCTTTAAGGGAACTATGAGGGTCTCATCTGACAGACACTTCTTCAGATTCGACACATGGAAAACATTGTGAACTCCGCTGAGTTCTTCAGGTAGATTCAACCTGTAGGCGACTTTGCCAATTTTCTCAATGATTTCGAACGGTCCGACATAACGCGGATTGAGCTTGCCTCGTTTTCCAAAACGGACTACACTTTTCCAAGGTGAGACTTTGAGTAGCACCCGATCCCCAACCTGGAACTCGAGTGGTTTTCTCCGCTTATCAGCATAGCTTTTCTGACGGTCACGAGCTGCCGCCATTCACTGTCGTATCCGAGCAATTCTCTCGGTTGTATCTACTACAAGTTCTGGGCCAGTGATTTGACTGTCACCAACTTCTGCCCAATAGAGAGGTGATCGGCATTTATGTCCGTACAATGCCTCGAATGGAGCGGCCTGGATGCTGGTGTGGTAGCTGTTGTTATATGAGAACTCCACTAGCGGGAGGTGCTTTTCCCAGCCATTACCAAAATCGATTACACATGCCCTAAGCATGTCTTCAAGGGTCTGGATGGTGTGTTCAGATTGCCCATCCGTCTGTGGGTGATAAGCGGTGCTCATATCCAAACGTGAGCCAAAAGACTTGTGCATGGCTTGCCACAGTTCAGAAGTAAAACGCGCGTCACGATTAGAAATGATGGAGGTTGGCACTCCGTGCCTCGATACTACTTCCTTTAGGTAGATGTCTGCTAGAGTAGAAAACTTATCCGTTTCCTTGATAGCCAAAAAGTGTGCAGACTTTGTGAGTCGATCCACGATCACTCAAATAGTATCATTTCCACGTTGAGATCTAGGCAGGCCAGTAACGAAATCCATGGAAATTTGCTCCCATTTCCATTGTGGTATCTCTGGTTGTTGGAGTAGGCCCGATGGTTTCTGATATTCAGTCTTGACTCTCGCACAAGTCAAACATTTGCTAACGTAAGTTCCTATGTGGGCTTTCATGCTAGGCCACCAATACGTAGATCTGAGATCGTGGTACATCTTATCCGAACTAGGGTGTACCGAATAACGACATTTGTGTGCTTCATCTATTACAAGTTCTCGTAAATTGCCATAGAGTGGGACCCAGATGCGTCCTGTTACGTAGTAGGCGCCATCTTCCTTTCGTTCTAATCGTTGCCTTGAGCCGCGTAAGGCTTCAGCCCTGACATTTTCTAGTTTCAATGCTTCAACCTGAGCATCTCGTATCTAGGCAGGAAGACTAGATTGGATGGTAAGTTGAAAGCACGTACGCGTTTAGGTGTAGTATCCTTTCGACTGAGGGCGTCGGCCACAACATTGGCTTTGCCCGGATGGTACATGATGGCACATTCGTAATCATTCAATAGCTCGACCCATCGACGTTGTCGCATGTTCAACTCCTTTTGTTTGAAGATATGCTCGAGACTCCTGTGATCGGGGTAGATGGTGTACTTGGTACCGTACAGGTAATGTCTCCATATCTTAAGTGCGAAAACAACTGCTCCCAATTCCAGGTCATGCGTAGTGTAGTTCCTTTCATGAACTTTAAGTTGGCGTGATGCGTAGGCAATGACCTTGTCATGTTGCATCAACACACAACCAAGTCCTTGGATGGAAGCGTCGCAATATACCACAAAATCATCTGTGCCTTCAGGCAATGAGAGGATAGGCGCGTTACACAGTCTGTCTTTTAAGTGCTGAAACACAGATTCCTATGCATCACCCCAACGATAGGTGACACCTTTCTGGGTCAATGAAGTGAGAGGTTGCGCAATCTTAGAGAAGTCCTTGATAAACCTTCTGTAATATCCTGCCAAACCCAAGAATTGGCGGATTTCTGTGGGTCTACGGGGTGCAGGCCAGTTCTTGATCGAGTCAATCTTGGATGGATCAACATGAATCCCATCCTTGTTTACCACGTGGCCTAGAAAGTGGACTTTGCGAAGCCAGAAGTCACATTTCGAAAATTTGGCATACAGTTGCTCTGCTGGAAGAAGTTCCAGCATAAGTCGTAGATGCTGCTCGTGTTCCTCCTAACTCTTAGAATAGATCAGGGATATCGTCGATGAAAACAATAACGAACTTATCCAGGTAAGGTTTGCATACTCGGTTCATGAGATCCATGAAGACTGCTGCCGCGTTCGTCAATCCGAAAGGCATAACCAGAAACTCGTAATGGCCATAACGAGTTCTGAATGCTGTTTTGGAGATGTCCTCCTCCTGGACTCTCAGTTGATGGTAACCTGACCGCAGGTCAATCTTGGAATAGAAACTCGACCCTTGCAACTGGTCGGATAGGTCATCAATGCGCGAAAGAGGATAACGATTCTTCACGGTCACCTTGTTAAGTTCGCGATAGTCAATACACATTCTGAAAGTACCGTCTTTCTTCTTTACAAATAACACTGTAGCTCCCCAGGGCGAAGAGCTAGGACGAATGAAACCCTTATCCAAGAGTTGTTGCAATTGTTTAGATAGTTCTTCCAGTTCTGATGGAGCTAGTCGATAAGGTGCACGAGCTATTGGTGCTGCTCCAGGAGCTAGCTCGATTTGAAACTCGACTTGTCGATGAGGCGGAAGACCAGGTAATTCCTTAGGAAATACCTCAGGAAAATCACGCACAATAGGAATGTCTTCGATCCTCTTCTCTTCCGTTGATATGTTAGTAACGAGTGCTAGAATGGCAGTGTGGCCCTTTCGCAAACACTTCTGGGCCTTAAGGAAAGAGATGATGCCTTCGACAGCACCACTCTTGTCGCCACGAATCACGAGAGGTTCTTCACCAGAACGAGGAATGCGGACGATTTTCTCCTTGCAAACAATCTCCGCTTGATGATGAGATAGCCAATCCATCCCAATAACGACGTCAAAACTACCCAGTACGATGGGAATAAGATCGATAGAGAAGGTCTGACCAGCTAAGACGAGCTTACAGCCCTTAACTATGCGTGTGGCTTCAAGACTTTTACCGTTTGCTAGCTCTACCGTGTGTTTGGTGTTCAAAAGTGTTGGAGTGCACTTACGCATTTGGCTAGCTTTTAAGGACACATAACTAGTATCGGCACCCGAATCAAATAAAACAATAACAAAGAAGTCGTCTAGAAGAAACTTACCCATTACAACGTTGGGATCGTTCCTCGCATCACCATGACCAATCATGAACACACGACCCCTGGCACCGTTGCCGTCGTTATTACCCCCGTTGTTATTCCCGTTGCCCTGATTATTGTTGTTGTTGTTATTCTGATTTTGATTTAACTGGGGGCAGTCCCGCTTGAAGTGGCCTTCAGCACCACACTGAAAGCATCCCCTGTTGCCTCGCTGTTGCTGCTGCTGGTTCTGTGGAGCTGGTGGTTGTTGTTGATGGTTCCGAAATCGCAGGTCGTGAGCTCCTGCAATCCTTAGCTTCATGACCCACCTTGAGACACCTCTGACAACGAACCTTGTTGCACTGACCATTGTGGTGTCTGTTGCATTTGTTGCACTTTGGGTGGTTTCCTCGATATCCACCCTGCCCTTGACTACCAGAAGATTGCTGACCAGGACTCTGGTAGTCATCAATCTTTCGTTGTTGTGCCTGGGACTGAACTGTAGCTGAACCCTTGCTGGAGGCTCCTTCCCATTTTCATTTGTTGTCACTGGGAATAGCAGAAGTAGTAGTAGCAGTAGCAGTAGCACCTATACGCTTAGGCAGCTTGTTCTGTTCCACTGCCTGGTCTGTGAGACGATGAGCAAGACGAGTAACATCCTGGATGGTAGCAAGGTTAGCAGCAGTTACATGGCTTTGAATCTCTGGTACTAAGCCTTTGAGGTACAGCTCGATGCGCTTGATGGGAGGATCCACCATAGTTGGACATAACACTGCCAGTTCATTGGATCGCTTCGTATACGCCTCTATCTCTGACCCCGTTATATTCAGGTTAAAGAACTCCACTTCCAGCTTGTGGATGTCATCACGATTACAGTATTCTCGCTTGATCAGTTCCTTGAAGTCGTTCGATGGGGTGGCATTAGCAGCTGCCAGCCCTAACATTTGGACTTGTGCGTTCCACCAAGTCAGCGCAACGCCTTCGAGGGTACTAGTGGCATAATTCACCCTACGAGCCTCAGGGCATTCACACATTTCGAAGACCGATTCGAGCTTCTCGAACCAGTGGAGGAGTCCAACGGCTCCTTCAGTGCCACTGAAAGTACTAGGACAACAGTCCATAAAAGTCTTGAACGTGCACGCAGGCGGCTGGGCGTGTTGACCTCCTGCCTGGGCAGCTGCGAGTGCTGCAGTAACTTGTTCAGTGATCAAAGCCGCCAACTGGGCTTGAGTCATGTTAACCCGTCCACTCATGATCTTCATATTAAAGGAAACATGGGTGAGAAAGGTTCGCGAATATGCGATGACAGAAGAGGATAAGCACACAAGTGTTTTCAAACAATAGTTGTTACGTTTATCTAAGCATACCACGAGCAAAGTTCTATGTAATTAGCAAGTAGGCAATATAAACATAAATCATATCACCTATAGTGTTGAGTCTTGCACGTGGAGCGAAGCGTCGTTGTGGATCGTTGAGCACTGTACAGGTTATAGTCTGGTTTTAACAAAAAAAAACTTTTTCCCTTATTAAAACCAAGTTCACTATAACCAATGGCTCTGATACCAATCTTTCACACCCCCAAAAATCCACCATGCAGAGTACCACCGCTTGGAGGCGTGACATGACCAGGATCAAGCCACCAATCATATTGAACAAGCATGTAGTAGTATATAAAAATCCATCACAATACAATTGGTGTCTAAACAAAACATAGTTTAAGTTGCAAGCGGAAGCATAAAGTTTAAAAACCAAGTCATAAGTTTAAACGTTTCAAATGTTTAGCATGGGCACACAACTGTCCATGTCCCACAACGACTCTTCCCACTCCAATGCAAGCTCCATGAGTACCTAACGACCTGCAAGGCATGTAACAACGAGTCAACAACAAAGTTGAGCGAGTTCACAGTTGGTTGTTTAGTTATAGTGTTCGTAAATCAT